>SKCR01041499.1:0-113788 GCA_019454045.1 Zanthoxylum bungeanum
AACTTATTTCTCCTCAAGCAAGTTGTATTCTATTCCATTTTATTCTATTACATTCCATTCATCAATCCAATCATACCATCTGTTTACATTATCAGTTGCAAATTCATTTTATCCAATCCAATCATAATATCCATCATTAAACAATATCAATTTAACATTTGAAATATTATATATAATTTGAAATCCATCCAAAATAATCTAAATTTAAATATAAAAATATAATAAAATCATAAATAAAAATATTTTTATTTATTTTTGTTATATTATTTTTAGATCCGGATAAGAATTTTTTAAACTTAAACTTGGATCTGCATGATTTTTAATGCAGATATTCACATCCCAACTTTGCTTAGTTCCTTATTTGTGTGAAGTAAAGGAACATGCAGTAATGCTTCAATTAGTTCCAGTAAATTGTAAATTTTTATGCAATATTTGTAAATTATTTTCCATTGCATTATTTTTTATTTACCAATTTATTTTTTTAGAATGGTTAGAAATCCAATCGTCTAAAATCTCCTACTATCCCAAATATAAACCCTATATCACCGAGCCATACCGTTAGGATATTTACCAACTTATTTCTCCTCAAGCAAGTTGTATTCTATTCCATTTTTTTCTATTACATTATATTCATCAATCCAATCATACCATCTGTTTACATTATCAGTTGCAAATTCATTTTATCATACGTATTTTGTTAAGTAAGGAAGGGAGTACATTTTGTTAACTCAGGAAATCCCACATCGGGAAGAAGAAGAAAGCAGGAGCGAGGAGCTGACGATAAAAGAGACGCTTGCCGAATTTTCAACTCATACCTTTCTCGGCCTTTTGGCTAAGATCAAGTGTAGTATCTGTTCTTATCAGTTAGTTTAATATCTGATATGTGGGCCATTGGCTCACACGATATTAAATTAATTTTTTTAGGGGGAAAGCCCATCACAATAGCTTGCTATTGGGGTTTTCACGTGTCGCCCATGCGTTGCACTAAAGCAAGGGCCAGGCGCACCCCACCAATACAAGTTCAATTTTTTGTGGTTCGTTTTTATTTTTCTATTAATTATAATTCAATTTCAGTAAATAATTAAAATCGAAAACATATTGAATTGCAAAACTACCATTGCCTCAGTTGAAGCAAAACACTCGAGGAAATTGAAATATCATCTGTTTATTGTGTTTAAAACTTGAAAGCACTGGGACTAGGGTTAGTAATGAAACGAAATGGATCAAATCTGGACCTATCTTATTTATTATATTATTAGGATAATAAAAAATTATAAATCCTACTTTCCCGTCCTGTTCAAAATTTTTAGATTCATTTTATTCTGATCGTCTCATTTTCAAAATAAAATATAAAAAATATGGGTCAAATTTCGCCCGAACATTTGCCCATTAAATGAATCACATTCACATCATCACATAACCCGCAAAACAAATTACAAAACCCACATTTTATTTTCTTTAAACTCATCGTTTTGTATTAATTTTCTTAGTTGTTGAAAAACTTTCATAGCCAATCTCTTTCGAAGAAAGATCTTAATAAGACAATCCAAATCTCGAGTCTATTAATTTTGCTTAGGAATTTCTATGTTGGAATTCGCTTATTTTTAACAAAATTTCTCTGAATTTTGAATTGGTTACTTTCATGAGGGTTGCTCTTTCTGGGGTTTATTTTATTTTATTTTATTTTTTGGAGGGGCGGTTTGTGATATTGTGATTGTGAAATTTGATCCTGTGTCAGTAGTGGTGTGGGTACGGTTATTTTTGGCTTGCTAGAGTTTTTGTTTGTTTTTAAATTGAAATCTAACGAATCCTTGTCTATACAAGAATGCATTGCTTTTAATTTTAAGTTCGTGATAATCTTTCATGTGTGTTAAGCTGAAGTGGCATTCTTGTGATACCGCATGCATATCCCATTTGGGAGTAATTTTGAGTGATATCGTTTTTCGAGTGATATGGTAATAGAGTCCAAATCTTTTTCACATCAATTGTGTTTCACTTCGTGCTTCACCAATCAAATTTGGACAACTAATATCTCTCATTAAATGAGAGAACAATTTGATTGGTGGAATATTTAGAGTTCTCTCATTTAATGAGAGAAAAATTGTCCAAATTTAATTGGTAGAGCACGAAGAAAATAATATGTGGCTTTTTTTCTTATTGATTTTTGAATGAATAAATTATATAAGATTTGCTTTCTATTTATAGGTAGAAGTTAGATTAAGATCATTCTCCGGGATAAGCTATTTATAGAGAGAGGTTAGGAGAAGATCATTATCCCTAAGTAATGTGAGATAAGCTAAAATAGAAAATAAAGTGTAAGAGACTATCTAATTTACAACACTTCCCCTTGGAACTCATCACTTTAATTTTATAATAATTGACCTTACATTGCCTCATTAAAACCTTGCCAGTAAAACCCAGTGGGACAGAAACCTGATCGAAGGAAAAAGAGTACAATGCGCTTTAATCCAACGATATTTCTTAATATCAATGATTATACTCCCCCTGATGAAATACCCCTTTGATGAAATGCTCTCCCTCAAAGATATCATCAAGATAATTTGCTAAGTCGGCGCATGTCAATGCTATATACAAGCTTCTCAAATGTTGATGTCAGTAAAGCTTTAGTAATTAGGTTTGCGAAATTATCAATTGAACGTATTTGTTTTACATCAATTTGTTTATGTTGAGGTTGGTGCTCAGAGCGCCAATTCCCTGTGTATTTCCTTGAAAATACTATTGTAAACGTTTTATTATGAATAGAATGAGCAGTTTCTATAATATAATATATCTTCTTATATGGTAAAGACGTAATAGACCTTAGGATGATTAGTCATTATACAGTTGCAAAAGCGTCGCAACTGACATTGAATTGTATCATGAGGTTGTCATTCTTAGACAGTTCCTGGTCAAAATTTACACTACTTGGTCAGTAAAGTAAACTTGTTGAGACCGGTACATGTCATATAATGGAATACATGATTCCAATGGTTTCTCAATGAACCATGAGTCTTGGAGACTCGTATAGACGTGTAGGTGTTTATAGCGGATAAACACTGAACGACTCACCAAAGATTCTTAATGGATGATATGAACCTCTTCAGGGGCTAGTATATCTTCAGGGACTATAAATTCTTCTGGAAATGGTGATTGAGAAGATGTGTGGGTATAGTCATTACTGGAGCATTATTTCAATAGGATCCAGATATTTCATTTTCCTCTTCCGGAGAATAGTATCTTTAAAACCTAGAGGTTTACCACGTATTTGACGTGCAATAGATGATTCATTAACTATTTTTACACTGGATTGTTCAATAGGAACAATCACCCGGGCTGGTGTATTTGCAGTTGGTATATGTGACTTGGTTACTTTTGCAGCATCTGTAAATGCATCTGGCAATTGATTTGTAATTTGTTACAAATGAATTATCCTTCGCACTTCATTTTCACATTGGCTAGTGCGAGGATCTAAATGAGACATGGTAGGAACTTTCCAAGAAAGTTCATGCCTTGCTTCTAGAGTCTCTTTCTTTTCCCCTAATGGTGGAAAAATTATCTCATCAAAATGATAATCCGCGAAACGTGCGGTAAAAAGATCACCCATTAAGGGTTCCAAATATCAAATAATGGAAGGTGAATTAAAAATAACATATATCCCTAAACGACGTTGAGGTCCCGTATTTGTGCGTTGTGGGGGCAAAATTGGAACATACACAACACAACCAAAAGTGCGTAGATGGGAAATATCTGGTTGGTGACCCAGAACAAGCTGGATCAGAGAATATTGATGATAAGCTGTGGGTCTAAGGTGAATTAATGCAGCCGCATGTAGTATAATATGACCCCATATAGAAATTGATAATTGAGATTGTAACAACGAAGTTCGTGCAATTATTTGAATTCACTTGGTCAATGATTCTGCCAATCCATTTTGTGTATGTACATATGGAATTTGATGTTCAAAATCGATTCAAATTAATGTACAATAGTCATCAAATGTCTTGGATATAAATTCACCAACATTATCTAATCGTATGATTTTGATTAGATAATCAATGAATTGTGCCTTTAATCTAATCATCAGGGTAAGTAACTTGACAAATGCAATGTTACGTGTGGACAACAAGCAAACATGTGACCACCGTGCAGATGCATCAATCAAAACTATAAATTAACGGAAATATTCACTTTGTGAATGAATTGGTCCACAAATGTCTCCTTGAATCCTTTGTAAGAATGATGTGGATTCAAGGGCAATCTTAAATGGAGATGAGCGTATCACAAATTTACCTTGTGAGCAAACGGTGCAATTGATCTCATCTGTCAATAGAATCTTCTAGTTCTTTAATTTATGCCCATTAGAATTTTTAATTATTCTACGCATCATTGTAGCTTTAGGATGACCAAAATGATTATGCCATAACATAAAAATCTTTGGATTATTGAACTTCTGGTTCATCACTATATAATTTTCTATTACATTTATGATTATATAATACAATCTAGATGAGAAAGCCGAAAGTTTTTCCAATATATATTTCTTACCTAAGATGTTTTTGGTAATACATATATATTATATATTGTTTTCACCTAAAGTTTCAATATGATACTCATTTATGCGAATATCTTTGAAACTTAGCAGATTTCTATTGGACATGTCTGAATATAGAGCATTTTCAATGCATAATTTTATTCTGCTTGCTAATAAGGTTATGAATCTTCTAGAGCCTTCAATTAAGTCTACAGGACCAGCTATAATGTTTACCTTTCCTTCATGTAATCGTACGTCCAAGAAATATTTTCTATCTCGAAAGATAGTGTGTAGTTGCACTATCAGCCAATCATACATCCCCACATTTATTTTCCAGAATATATAATTTATTTGTAGGATCAATGTCCTTAAAAGCAAAGTTCATGTTAGACATCAAGTAAAAGATATGAAATAAAATACATATGATGTGATAAACAATGTTCAAACAAAACTTTAATAAAATGCTAAATAAAATTCAATATTCCTAGATCCTAAACCATTCATAAAATAAAGATAAAATTTAAGGTTTAGTCACGATGGACATTTCCATCGCCAATAGGTGATCAATCCTCCCCTCTGGGTCTTCGAAGAAATCGGAGACATCAAGATGAGTGAGATCTACTAGATCCGAGTCATTGATAAAGTTAGCTTCAATCTCATTTCCTTTCATTTTCTTGGATGCTTGGTATAGATTTACTAAACGGTCATGCAAATTCCCGCACTCGAAGTTTCTGGAAGAAACTATCTCTCATGGGTTTTGGATGCCAAAATGCACATGCGAGCTATGGGCCTGGAAAACACCATAAGCCAAGGAAATCAAACATCATAGCAGGATAAATCAAAGGCTATGATCTTTCTTCGTCATCATCTGCATAAGAGCCTGAAAGCTCAATACCTGACAGTTGAAGATACATTGACCTTATGGAATGACCTGAAAGAGAGATATGACTATCAAATGAATATATTCCTCCATAGAGCAAAATATAAGTGGACAAATATGAGGTTGCAGGATTTCCAAAAGGTTTCTAACTACAACTTTGAGCTATTTCACATCACGTCACAACTGAAATTGTGTGGTGAAAATATCACTGAAGAATACATGTTTGAAAGAACACTCACTACCTTTCATGCATCAAATATGATTCTGCAACAACAATATCAGGAGCGTCACTTCAGAAATTACTCAGATTTGATATATTGCCTCCTAGTTGTTGAACAAAACAATGAGCTACTAATGAAAAATCACGAATCACGACCAACTGGATCTAAGACATTCCCAGAAGCGAATGCAAATACACATACAAATAATGGACGTGGTTGGGGAGATAAAAGAAGACGCATAGGTCTTTTTATAGATATTTCACTTCTGGTGTTGTCCATCATTTTTGTTTTGTTGTCCTGAGTTATTATGACCACCACATGGGCGATAACCACGCCATCCACGTCTTCTTTTACCTCCCCTTGAGAGGGATGTCTGGGTCCCAATTGCTGATCTCCATCACACTCATAATTCAGCATGCACAAGAAAGATTGGAAGATTATGGTTGGCTCCAGGGTCCAATGGCCAGTGGCGGAGCCACTTAAGGCCCAATAGTTTTTTTTTTTTTTTTTTATAAATCATATATATATATATTAATATTAGAAAATATAAATAATTAAAAAACACTCATAAATATATTATTTTTTAATTTTTTGAGTTGTATTTTTTAATATAATATGTAGGCCCAAGCCCAAATTAATTAAAAAAATTCCAATATATTTTTATATCAATCTTATTTCTTAAACATATCTAAAATAATTATATTTAATTTATATGTGTATAGATAATTGACTATTTTTCATTTTAAATCCACTCATTTATGTGTTTTTCCATTTATAAAAAAATAGAGATTTCATTACATTTAAATAAAAATAAAAATAAAAATAACTATGTTTATATCTTTTTTTTTTGGAAAGTTACAAACTATTATGTTTATACTTAGGTTTGGTTATTGATATTATAATTTATTGATATATTTGTAGTGATTCTTTTACTAAACCACGTCTTATATAGTTGTTATGTATAAAATATTCACATATTAATATAAATATAATTATTTTGTATATTTATTTTTTATTTATAGTTGTTTAAAGTACAAATGTTGCATTTTAGCACTAGGCTTTTAATAATTTAATTAAACAAGTGATCAAATCTATAATAAATTAGCGGAAATTTAGTATATAATATATTACATAAACTTAAAATACATAATTTTAAAAATAATTTCTTACTTAAATTTGTAGGGTAAATTGGTATTTTTAGAAATTATGGATAAAAAAATAATTTTGAAAATTTTGGGTTAATTTATAAGTTTAGAAACTAATGGCTATTTCATAATTTTCAAAAGTATATCGATTATCTTGTAATTTCAAGAAATATATGTATGAATTCATTATATATTATTTTGGTAAGAAAATTTTTTTGCCTCCACTGACTGAAATTTCTGGATACGCCACTGCCAATGGCAGTTGTTGATGTGACGTGTCATGGACATGGAGGTGAAGAAGGTGGCGGTTTCAGCATCCGAGTTTCGGAGGAGAATAGGGTTTGGAATGATTGGCATGGGTGATGACATTTATGTAGTTGGAGGAGTAATTGGAATTGGGATATCAAATAGATGTCTTGACTATTGGCGCCGGGGTCTCTCCAATGACACATTGTCTTGGAACAATTCTTGGGTATACGCAGCTAAGAATTCCAACTAGTTTGCTTTTGTCGTGAAAATCTTAACTTTCGTTGGGCACATGGAATGGACATCTTGCTAGCTAACCCTGTTTTGTTTGTAAAGCCTTAATCTTTCGCTTTGTTTTTAGTAGTTTCTGAGGTAAAGTATCCTTTAGAAGAGAAGCTTTTTACATGTGAAATGTATTAGTATTATTTTTTCTTTATCGAGTATATTTGAACAGGTAACAACACTTTGTTCGTCTCTAGTTTATGTTTATCTATTTATTCATTTTGTTTGCTGCACATCCCTTTGCTATTGATCATTTTATCTGAGCAATTTGTTTCTACCAAACTAATTTTGCAACTGTTTTCGAGTCGTCAATTTCAAATATTTAACTTGCAACGAGGTTGGAAAAAGGAAGTTTTTATTTTAATAAAGTGAACACTAAAACGCAGGGTGTTAGAATCCCACATCGGAAAAGTGAGAAAACGAAGAAGGAGAAGCGTGTGTATAATAAGTTGATGATGAGCAACGGTGAAACATACTTACCTGGACGGGGTCGATGGGTGATCAACAATGCTCATGGCCTAGGTTGGTGGCTCTCATTGCACTTAGAAAGTGCACCCGCCTAAGGTCTGCCCAAGAGGCAGAGCCTACGTCATAATTTGTGGCAGCTGGGGCCTGCGTTCGCGCGGCCCCTATCAATTTAGTTCAATTGTTTTTAATTTAATTTTTAGTATTTATTTAATAATATTCTTTATTATAAAATGAGGAAGTTACTAAAATAATTAATTCTAAGTACGCCTTTTGATTAACTGAATGTGCCAATCACTTTGAAATTTTTCCGATAAATTTAAGAATCTTTTCCGATTTATTCTAATATTTATCCGTTTGAACAAGGAGATGAACTGATAATCTCCTTATATTTTAAAAAAATGTTTACTTATTACTACTGGTAGTATGAATTTCGATTAAACAATGAGGTATCGTTGAGTATTTGTAAGCTTATAAACTTTTACCGGTTTTATATAAACTTTTACCGGTTTTATATCAACTAATAGATTCAGCTCGGACTCGGCATCATAAGGATTTAAAGACACTAATAAAAATACTGAATGAGCAGATAAACATATTTGAATTATAATTAAAATTTTAATTTAATTAAATAAATTTTTATATACACATCTCCTGAGAATTATAATTTTGTACCAAGGGAGTACATCTTTATACAAGATAATGGAGGCAAATGGAAGAAAGCTTCTGCCTGAACCGAGCAAAAGAGAGGATGGATGGATGAATTGAGACTGTATTTATAAATACATAATTATCTTGAATATATTAATCATTTTTGATCGTCTGGGACGGTATTTTTTTTTCCTTATTTGAGATTCATGGTCATATTTTGGGGGCTCTAGAAAGGCGAGAGCCAGCTTGGGTGTGAAGTCGGTACAAAGGTATCACACTTGCTCTGAAGTTTACCCCTCCCCTGCCTTTTCTGAAATATCACTTGTCAAGTTTTGATGAACATGAATCTACACCTACTTCCCCCTCTTTAAACCTTATACTGTAAATTAACCCCAATATTAGAATCCTTTGTAAAAATATTAAATCTGTCCTTCAAGATCACAAGTATATAGGGGTCTTGGCATCAAAACTCTAAAGTGAAATCACACCTAACCAGAGGGAACCTAGTTTTTGGCTTTTCCAGTTGGCCTGTTTCTAAAATTAGTTTCACTTTTGCTTGCCTTCTGAAGGCTATTCTACTGTTACTGATCTGTGCGCCACTGCAACAAGTGAGCTGCGGAAGGCTAAGAGCCAAACACAACATATGAATTGAAATTTGGCAAACTGATTTATTGAACTTGTTCCAGAATCAAGTGTTCATACAACAGAAACGTTAAGACAACTTACAGGCGATCACACCCAGAAATTCATTCCCAAACGACTATGAAAAGAAACAACTATCAGAACATAGCACGACAATCAAGAAAAGTTAAAACTGCCTGATGCGACGAACCAACCCCACTGCTTCAAGGGACTCTTAGTAAAAGAGCAGAGCAATACGATGGAGAAAATATGCAGCATTAAGACGAGCAACAAGACACAGAAACTTCATATGGTTCCTCGAAAAAGACTGACCGGCAAGACTATCTGCTAAACATGTCCCAATTCTGAGAAAGCCTCTGGAAAACATGTCAGAATGGTACCCTGGAAAATTTTTTTTTTTAGCAGACATCAATAACATTCATTATCACTACAGGAGACAATAATAATCTACTTGAGCAATAAAAAATAAGAAGTTGAAAAATCATTACCTTGTAAATGACTTGGCAGTTGGCAACAGTCAACGGTCTGATGATATTCTATGTTTTGATGACCAAAAGTGAGTGGTGTTTCCTCTCAGACGAAGAAGAAACTAATAGCAGTTACATGAGGATAGTGCAACATGGATTTAGCTTAAGGAGCAGAAGTGGCAAATGACTACTTTCACTTCCCCTTCCCACTTTTCCCTCTCAAAAAATGTGAAAAGATGGTGAAGGCGAAGAAAAAAGGATATACAAAGGAGTAAGATTCTAACTAAAAGAGATATTAGTAAGAAATTGTGAGTATAATATATAGAGGAAAAGATGCTTGACTGTTGAGCATCCAATTCAGGAAATGCTGGAACAACACAAAGAGTTGCAAGATAAGGATCAACCATGCCGCCAATTGAGGCAACCGATAACTAAGAAGCAAAGAGGCTAGTCAAAGTCAGACCATCAGATAGAATGACTGAAAGTGAAACTAAGAAAATGGAGATGTAACAAGAATTAACAGAAACATAAGGAACTTGGAAGTAGCCTAAGCAAGATTTTACCATATATATACATGGACATAAGATGCTGCAGACTAAGTTTTACTCAAGCAAGTAATTAATGAGAATCAGCAATCCTATTCTATATGGAGACTATACTGAGAATTAAACATTAAAAACCGAAAACTAACTACGATATAACTTCCTTCATATCCAGTAGCTTTGAAAGTAGTTAACTACTCCGCCTAATTCTAAATAAGATTGCAGGCAAACAGTCACCTCAAAAAGCATATCCACAAATGCATAACTTCCCCTCTGCTTCCTATTCATGCCAACTTCTTCCCCCCTGCTTCCTATACATCCCAACTTCAATCCATGTCACCACACCCATATCACATAAACCTTGCGAAACTCAATGCCAACTGGAAAATCTGGAGAATGTTGACCCACCAAAACAAAAACAGTCCTTGCTCACCACCACTGATTTTCTACCCACCTACCAGAGCCATGACAATCACTTGCACCACCACTCATTTCGAACCATCCACAAGAGCCACAACACTCGCTTGATCCATCACTCATTGTCAACCCACCAGAGCCATGATAGTCACTTGTACCACCACAGCAATAAGCAACCCAACACAGACTCACTCGCACTACAAACAACTGCTGAAGAAACAACCCAACAAAGACTCGGACTACAACTCATTTTTTATTTCTTCCATTATATATAGTATATACAATCTACCACTGACCAACTTCAAAAAACTAAACCTATTTACAGGAGCATCTGAAGCTCCTCCTACTTCATTCACCAGCAATGTCAAGATTGAGAATGCGACGCAAAGTCTTGGTCGCTGAATCAGCACTGAGAAACATATCTCTAGCACAAGCATTATTCTCCCTAGTTGGCGATGTTGGTGCAGATTTGGCAATCGGGTGTGGAATTTCAATATCAAAGCCACCATTAGTTATAGGCAAATCAAGTGATATAGTGCGTTTTGGCCTCAGAGAAAATTTGGGGATCGGCAAAGAACTCGGCGGTGGTGAGTTGGAATAAGCAGGACCAGCCCAGCGCTCAGAGCATGAAAAAGTATCAAATTCACTAGAGATTTTTTCATTAAAAGATCTCTCACAACTTCGAGTTTTAAAGTTAATGTCAATTGGGTTGCTTTTAACACTAGTCTTTGACTTCGCCAAGCCATCAAGAGATTTAGGGTTACAGTTAACAATTGGTGATGGTGTTTCCGGTGATGAAGGAAACGAAACGTAGGATGATCGTTTGGTTACAGGAACAGATAAAGTTTTGATTGGGGTTGGAAGTATACCTGCTCCAGATTCAAAAGCCCTACAGTTAATATCTCTGAAATTTCTAGATGTTGATGACCCAAATCCACCCGACCCGTTTGACTTGACCCGACCGTAATATTGATTCTTGTGTTGAGGAGCTACGACAACGAGAGTCTCCATCACTAAAGTCAACAATTCCGCCGATCCAAAGGTCACAACTTTACCAGTCGAATTGTAGGAAAAGCACGGTAGCTACTTGATGATGATCTTCTCAATAACAGATCTACTAATACGAACATCGATTCAACACAAATCTCTGAAGTTAATTATCAAATCTCCCTACAAAAAACATAAAATTAAAAAAAAAAACAACAAATTCATACACAAATTAGTTAAAAACGTTACTAACTAAATCAAATCGAGAGAATAAAAGAGTATAATCATCATTTTCTCGGGAAAATGAGAGAGAAAATACCTGAAACTGAGAGAGAGTTTAGATTGAAGTGGTGGTGATGGTGAAGAAATTGTTAGTTAGATCTGAAAGTGAGTAAAAGGAATTTGTCATGAAAAATCGAAATGAGGAAACCAAGGATCTGGAATCACCATCACTGTATTATTATTTAAATAACGTGCAGGAATTGCGTGCAAGTGGTCACTGTGGATTGAGAAATGGGCCTGGTCTTCAAAAGATTTACGATAATGGCATAAAGAAGAGTGAACTAAAATGACGATGATATTATTAGGCGTGTTCGCGGTGCGGTTCGGGTTGATTTTTTCATTTTTCACTTCAAATTATGCGGGTTGGCGGTTTGGGAAATTAGAAACCGAAACCGCAAATTTTATAAGGAAAACCACAGCGATTCAGGTTGGCGGTTTAGCGATTTGGGAGATTCGGGTCGGCGGTTTGGATTATAAATTTTTTAAAGGAAATTTTGTGTGTTTTCACATAATAATTGAATAGAAAAAATACGTAATTTTCATTTATATATTGCATATTGTCATATGATCATTAAATATCTTAAATTCATAGTTAAAAAAGAAGAAAAATATAAAATAATATCTAATTTGAACGCGGGTCAACGATTTAGGCGATTTGGGTCGCGGTTTGAGTCAAAATTTGCGGTTTTGGGCGGTTCGGTCAAAACCGCACACCGACCCGAAATTTGCGGTTCGGTTTTGATTGACCCGAAATCATTTTTAATTTTTTTTCAAACCTCGCAGTGCGGTTCAGGTTGGTGCGTTTCGGGTCGGGTTGCGGTTTGACCCGAAATGTGATCACCCCTAGATATTATTATCAAAATTACATTATTTTAATGATAAATAAAATATAAAATATAAAAAAAGGACAAATGATGTGTGATTTTATTTTTGTTTAGTTTTAATTTTAGTATCTATGTTATGAGAACAATTTATATAAAGACGGTTTGCATAACATCATTCAATCAATAAATATCACGTGTTTTAGTTATTTTTAAATTAATTTTACATAATCAGGTTTTTATTTAAATATATTTAATCATTTTCTTTGAGTTTGAACGTTTTGTATATTGACAATAGATAGTTGTCAATCCTGATTTTATCTCAATTTTAATATGAGATTTCGAATTCATATTGGAATTCAGAATTTTTAAGTCAGAGAAGCATAATAAATTATGAGCGAATTTTTTTTTTTTTTAAAATGAAAATTCATTATTAATCTCTATATAATTTTTTAATCAAGATAAAAAAATTTATCATAAATCTCAATCAATATATTTGAGATTTGTTTTTTTACCAACTCTAACTCTGATTGTCCATCATTATTTACTATTTATTATACATAATATATGTATATCATTTTTGTAAATGCAATATTACACTATTACAAGATAAATTAACATGTAATGATGCACTTATGGTAAATTAAAAAATAAAACAAAATATTATATGCTACTTACAAACAAGGCGCATGGGCATTAATTAGAATTTGATGTGAAGATATGAGGGCAGTTTCGTAATGTGAATTTCCAGAAATGGTGGGCCCGAAAAGTAAAGGATCAGGTTGAGGCGGGCGGGACCTACGCATCGTGATAAGAGCCTAGTCCACTTGTGGGGTCCAAATCTGATCCTCTTTTACATCCAACGGTTATAAATAAAACTGACAGGTCAGAGTATCAATTTTTCTTATATAAAAATAAACGCAAAAAGGATATTTGGACCAACTTTTAAGAAAAACGACGTAAAATTCCTTTAAAAAAGATATACAGATGATACATTCGCTAATAAATTAGATAGAAAAAATATAATTTATATTTATCATGAATTTTCACATGTCATTTTTAAATAAATAAATAATACTAATTATTTAATTATTAAAAATTAATATAAATAAAATCAGTTCAAAAAATATGGGGTTAAATGCAAGAAGTTTTTATGTTCTTGAATACTGGGTCCAACTCCGAATGCCTTTTTCCCGCAATAAAATCAAGTGGGGGTGGGTTCTTTGCGTGATGGACTTGTAAAGTGAAAAGACTTTAAAAAGTTGTGTTAAATATCTAACACTATGTAATATTTAAAATTTAATGGATAATAGTTTGATTTAGATTGAAAATTATAAATTTGGAATTGATTTCGGTCCATAATAGTTTTTAATATTTCGATATACAAGTTAGTCTAATAGTACTGCCCTCAAGTGTATGGATTTGAGTTACAATGACCAAAGATTTCTTAAATAAATATCTTATGTGGGGGTACATCATAGGGAATAAATTCGTGCGAAACCAAACATCTTTGAAAGTGTAAACTCCCACAGCGGATAATTATTGTGCCCGCAAACTTATCTTCCATTATAGTTTCTGATTACAAATTTATTTATGTGTAGATAAATATGAGATGTTGCATTTCGATTTCCGATATGTAAAAAATAATTATATATCCTACCATTATTATCCTAATAATGTGTCGGATCTAATTTAATTTCTCAATTTTATATCGAAGTAACAATATATATATATATATATATATATATATATATATATATATATTAACAATTCTCGAAAATAAATAAATAAATGTGTATATGTGATGACTTTACGAGCCGTATAAGTGATCTGATTTTTATACTTCAATCTTAAAAAAATCATTATTTATAATTTAGTCATATAAGTGAGTAAGTATTATCATATTACTCTTATTTTGTTAATCATAAAATACACTAAGTGTGATCAATTTTAATGTTTTTTTAGTCCTATAAGTATTGTATCGTTTATAATAAAGTCCTTAAATAAACTTCTTTTTACAATCCAATCATAGTCTATTAAGCTACGTCAGTGGCTTCCGTTAGAGTAAATTGACTAGCACTAATGGAATTGCACTTAATTATTTGTAGAACTAAATTATAAATAAAAATTCTTTTAATACTAAAATGTAAAAATCACGTAACCACCTAAATTCATTATACCTTTATTTTAGTATTTTTACTCTCAAGATCCGCGATAACCAAAAAAATGCTATAAAGTAATCGAAAGATAAAAATAAAATGTAAAGTCAAGAATGAAGTTAGAGATACAATCTTTACGATAAATATAAAAGTTCAGTATTTTTTACTAAAATTTCATAGAATTTTTCTTTTTTTCCCTAAAGCGTCATATAAGATTTTTCTTTTCTTCCTAAAACACTACATATGATTTTTATTCAAATATTTTATTATTATAAGAAAATAATATCTAAATTTTATTCAACCCACATCAAGAAAGAGCCTCATACAAAATACTTGCTTTGCTTGATTGGTGTTTTTCTAAACCTTGACAGCCCATTGAGATCATTGCTTTAAAACCTTTACCGGCCCGGCCAGTCCGACCTGTTGATCTGTGGACTGGTCCTCTGGGCAGTCCGGGTGACCCACCTTAATCTATTTGTCCAAGATCCAGTCTAAGACCCGGCGACCCGGCCTATTCGACCGTGACCCGGTCAAACCGATCACATATCAGTCGTGTTTTTCACTTTTTTTTTTAGAATTTTTTTTAAATTATTAATTGAATTTTTTTTTTTAAAATTTTTGTAAAAAATAATAAAAATATAGTTAAAACACTGACCCGGAATCGACCCCCGGTTCAACCCCCATCGAACCTCTGATCATTGACCCTCTCGCCAGATCGGATTGATTGATCGATCCAGATTTTAAAACACTATCTGAAATGATAATATGATTGGTTATTTTGAAAATCTGATAATATCCAACCAAAAAACTATTTAATATCAATATTTTAATAAATAATGGTTATGTTTCAATTTAGAAATTAGATAATTGGATTGGTTATGGTGGACCTCATAAAATTAAAATAAAAAAGATATGCCCCCAAAATCATACTGCAATGTGGTCCCACTACCCCCACAAAATAAAATGAAAATGAACGAAATGCACCAAAAGTCCATTGCCACCACCAGGCCCACAAAACAATAACCAAATAAATGATCCAAAGTGTACAATACTGTCGTATTATTTGGAGTCCAAATCTTTTGTCTCATCAATTATATTTTATTTTATGCTCCACCAATTAAATTTGGACAATTAATATCTCTCATTAAATGAGAGAATAATTTGATTGATGGAATGTTAAAGTCAGAGTTCTCTCATTTAATAAGAGATATTAGTTGTCCAAATTTAATTGGTGGAGTACGAAATAGAACACAATTGATGGGACGGAAGATTTGTCTATATTATTATTCGCCCCACAAAATAAAAAGAAAACAAAACAAATGCACCCAACCCAAAATAATTTCATCGTTCGTTTTTTTAACTCTTTCTTATGATCTTCTTCCATCCTAACTTTTTTTTTTTTACTTCGAAGTTGGCTTCTGATTTTGTGTTCCTTTTGTCAATTTGTGTCATTTTTTTAGTATGTTCTCTTTATATTATACGTCACATAAGGATTGATTTTCTTGTTCCAACGGTTTTTAGTATCTGATCTCCGACTAAAAAATAAAAAATAAATAAATAAATTATGTTTTTTGATATTGGATATCGATTTCGGTATCCATTATTCATGGTCATATTCTTAGTATTCGATACCCATTAACATATTTCTATTTTCTTTTAATTTTTTAATTATTTCGTTCGACATCAGTTATCCAAATTTTCTGTTTGTTTCTCAAAAGTATACCGGTTGTTAGTTTTTATTTATTTATTTATTTATAAATATTGGATATTTGTTTGACTGTTTCAGATGTGTCAAAAAATGATCGGATATCTGACTATTGTCTTACCTACTTGTGTGTGTTCAATTATTAACATACTTGTACAGTCCACATGTCAAGATGCAAATAGAAACTTTCTCAGTAAGCTTCACGTAGTGTAACTGTGATAACCATGGAAAGTTCAATAATATTTAGACACGTGTAACACAATTGTAGCAAATGTTCTAAAATACCAGGCGATAGGAGTATGGTTGGAGAGTGCCTAGCGCATATGCCTTCTAGGCGCTGCTTAGAAGGATAGGCTAGGCATCGGTTTTAGTTTTTTATTCAAAAAATTGGGAAAAAATAAATTTGGGGAAAAAACGTATAGACCCGCCTAGAACCTCATAGGCGGCCGCTTAGAACCGCCTAATTACCTGACACCACATAGTAACCGTTTTCATACATAATCAGAACGGTCAGGTAGCGCCTAGGGGGCCGCCTATGCCGTTTTTTAGAACAGTGGTTGTAACACACATAGATTGTCTAATCTTCGTATCAAATAAAATTTCGGAATAAACCCTATTTTAGAATATCAACGTTGAGAATAACATGACTATCACATGACCAATAATCCTCCGGAGTATTTTTATTCCAAAAGAAACTCACTTCGAGAATCCAAAATGGCAATTATCCGAAGTAAACTCACTCCGTAGTAAATATATCGAAAAACTGGAAAGTAGGAGTGGGCATCGGATCGGATCAGACCTGATCCAATCCGATAAAATCGAATCCAATCGGATCGGATCAGATCAGGCTACCTAATCCGATCGAATCGCGACAAGTGGATTCGTCGGATTTCGGATCGGATAAAATTCGATCAGATCCGAATTTTTTTTTTTTTTTTTTTTACTTAAGAAGGTCCAAAACGACGTCGTTTTGGTTGGGCGTGAGCGTGAAACCTAAAGGTTAAGATCCAGATTAATCCGATACCTCTTACCACGATCGTCCTCAGACCAATTTATCTTTGAATGGATAAGGTCAATTTGTGGTTCATAAGCTAAGATTTGGTCAATTAGATCCGGAGCAGTTCTGGCAGTAAAGAGGAGTTCTTTTAAGGGTTTTGACACGAACCCATTTCTCCGGGCATCATCAAGAAACACACAAAGAAAATCATAAAATCCATCAACGTTGTACAGTCCAAGCGGTTTATTGTGTATGTTCAGGTTCTCCCAAGATAGCACTATAAAAATTTCCTCCAATGTGCCCAAGCCACCTGGCAAAGCTATAAAATCATCAGCACGATTAATCATTTCTACCAGTCGTTCAGACATACCCGACACGATTAACTCTTCTCCGTTTGATGGTTCAATAAGATTTGCCTCCGCCAAGGGTTTTGGGATGATTCCCAAAACGTGACTGCCTCCCTCCTGTACAGCTTTTGAAACGATCCCCATTAGTCCAAGATTGCCTCCGCCATATACTAAGTGCATATTCCTTGCAGCTAAGACTCGACCCAATTCCTGTGCTGCTTCTATATATTGTGGCTTAGTACCAACACTAGTACCACAAAACATACAGATGTTTTCAACTCATCTTCTTGAAGTGGCTTCCATGTTTTACTCTGGATGTCTTCAAAAGTGCAATGATGAGTTGAATTTATAACACCTGAAAATGGTGAGTAAAATAATAGCACTAGTACCTGCAAATCGGACCCGTGCTTTAATTACCCAACGAATATCATTAGGAACACCATGGATCAGTAACCTCATCCGTTCCAAGCGAGCTTTGTAGATTTTCATCAGAGATTTTTGAGGGAGAGAAGGAAATTGCTTGTGAAGATTTGCGAGAGCTTCTTCCATCGTGAAATGACTTTACCTGCAAAAATAAAACACAAAAAATAAAACACACCAGATCACAATATATACACAAATTGCATGGGTTGCCTCCCTGCGAGCGCTAAGTTTAAAGTCGTCAGCTAGACGTGACTTCTCGATCATTAGGCTAGATCTGAAAGTGTGACACTTTCTTTTTGTCGCTCAAATGATTCTCCCCAGTAGTGCTTGACACGCTGACTGTTAACCTTGAATGTTTCGTTGGTGTTGGGATCCAGTAACTCAACAGATCCGTATGGTAAAACCTGAGTGATCACAAATGGACCTGACCATCTTGATTTCAACTTTCCAGGGAAAAGTTTCAACCGTGAATTGTACAACAACACTTGCTGCCTTGGTTCCAACTGTCTGTGCACTATTTTTCGATCATGCCATTTCTTGGTCTTTTCTTTGTACAATCTGGCATTCTCATAAATCTGTAGGTGAAATTCCTCCAATTCGTTGAGTTGGTGAAGTCTTTTCTCTCATGCAGCTTGTGAATCAAGATTCAACTTCTTCAGTGCCCAGTACGCCTTATGTTCAAGCTCAACTGGCAGATGGCACACTTTTCCAAACACCAATCGATATGGGGACATACCAATGGGTGTCTTATAAGCTGTCCGATAGGCCCATAATGCGTCATCAAGTTTTGTTGACCAGTCTTTCCTTGTTGATCCAACAGTTCTCTCCAAGATTCTTTTGATTTCCCTATTTGAAACTTCAACCTGTCTGTTTGACTGTGGATGGTAAGCAATGGCAACCTTGTGAGTAACTCCGTATTTGGATAGGAGTGCATCAAAGTATCTGTTACAGAAATGTGAGCCACCATCACTGATAATTGCCCGAGGTGTTCCGAACCGAGTGAAAATGTTCTTTTTCAGGAATTTGATCACCACTTTTGAATCATTGGATGGCAGTGTAATTGCTTCGACCCATTTGGAGATGTAGTCTACATCAACCAAGATGTACAGGTTTCCGAATGATGGAACAAAGGGTCCCATGAAATCTATACCCCACACATCGAATATCTCCACTTCCAGAATGTTTTGTAACGGTCATTCATTTCTCTTCGAAATATTCCCCATTCTCTGGCACCTGTCACATTGAAGAGCAAAAAGATAAGCATCTTTAAAAAGAGTGGGCCAGAACAAACCTGATTGTAGGACTTTGGCTGAAGTTTTGTTTCCGCTGAAGTGTCCGCCATATGGTGATGAATGACAGTGCTGCAAAACACTGTTGACCTCCTCTTATGGAACACATCGTCTCAATAATTGATCAGCACACCGTTTGAACATGTACGGCTCATCCCAGACACAGTGCTTGACTTATTTGAAGAATTTCTTTCGTTGCTGAGTTTTCCATTCCAACGGCCATTTTCCTGACACAATGTAGTTGACATAGTCAGCATACCAAAGGGTATCTTGTTGTTTCATGGCAAACAGCTGTTCATCTGGAAAAGTTTCTTTGATTAACAGATCTTTGCCAGCTGTTTCTCCATTCTCGAGCCTCGATAGATGATCTGCCACTTGGTTTTCTGTCAATTTCATGTCTTTGATCTCCACGTCAAATTCTTGCAGAAGAAGTATCCAACAGATCAATCTGGGTTTGGCATCTTTCTTCATGATCAGATATTTGATTGCTGAATGATCTGTGTAGACCACCACTTTGGGACCCAGCAAATAGGAGCAGAATTTATCAAAAGCGTACACAACTGCAAGCAACTCATTTTCAATGGTTGTGTAGTTGAGTTGAGCTTCATTCAAAGTTCTGCTGGAGTAGTAAATGGTGTGGAAAATCTTTGCTTTGCGTTGTCCCAAAACTGCACCTACAGCAAAATCACTAGCATCATACATTACTTCAAATGTAAGGGTCCAGTCTAGTGCTACAATGATGGGGGAAGAAATCAGCTTCTGTTTTAAGATCTCAAAAGCTTCCTGGCATTCTTTGGTGAAGTTGAAAGGCACATCCTTCTCCAGAAGATTGCACAGAGGTTTAGCAATCTTGGAAAAGTCTTTGATAAATCTCTTATAAAAACCTGCATGTCCGAGAAAGCTCCGAATCCCTTTGACAGATGTCGGCGGAGGTAGTTTTTCAATTGTTTCAATCTTTGCTTTGTCTACCTCGATTATTTTTTGTGAGATCTGGTGTCCAAGAACAATGCCCTCAAGTACCATGAAATGACATTTCTCCCAATTGAGCACCAGGTTTGTATTTCCGCACCTTTGTAACACATGTTCCAAATTTTGCAAGCAGTGGTCAAAAGAATCTCCAAACACAGAAAAGTCATCCATAAAAACCTGCATACTCTGCTCCAGCATGTCTGAGAAGATGGCCATCATGCAACGCTGAAATGTAGCAGGGGCATTACATAATCCAAATGGCATTCTGCGGAAAGCAAAAGTACCATAGGGACATGTAAATGTAGTTTTCTCCTGGTCTTCTGGTGCGATGGCAATCTGATTGTACCCTGAATATCCATCCAGAAAACAATAGAACTCATGTCCCGCCAGTCTGTCTAACATCTGGTCAATGAATGGTAGCGGAAAATGGTCATTTCGTGTTGCTTTGTTCAGCTTTCGGTAGTCCATGCATACTCTCCATCCAGTCACCGTTCTGGTTGGGATTAGCTCGTTCTTTTCATTGGTAACCACATTGATTCCTCATTTCTTCGGCACACACTGCATATGACTCACCCAAGTACTATCTGAGATGGGGTAAATGATGCCAGCATCCAACCATTTGATGATTTCTTTCTTTACGACCTCCTTTATGATTGGATTGAGTCTCCGTTGATGTTCCACTGTGGGTTTGTACTCATCATTCATCAGAATCTTGTGCATGCAAAATGATGGACTCATGCCTCGAATGTCTGCTATAGTCCAGCCAATGGCTCTTTTGTGCTCTCGTAATACTCTCAGTAATTTTTCTTCATGCTCCAATGTTAGTGAAGAAGAAATAATAACAGGTAATTCAGAAGAGTTTCCAAGAAATGCATACCTGAGATGGCTCGGAAGTAACTTCAGCTCCAGCTGTGGTGGTTCTTCAATCGAAGGCTTGATTCGATCTTTCTTTGGCAGTTCCAAGCTTTCAACTGGTGGTGTTGATTTGAATCGGAATGGTTTGTCAAGGTAGTTGATACATTCCAGGATTTCAGCATCTAGCTCACTGTCAGTCATGTTGGTGATGCAAGCTTCGAGTGTATCCGTGGGATTTGGCTCAGTATCCTGAACGATACTGTCAACAACATCAACTCTGAAGCATTCTTCTTCATTTTCATCACTCGGGAATTTCATGGCTTTGAAAATATTGAAAGTAACTTCTTGGTCCTAAACTTTCATGGTTAGTTCTCATTTTTGTACATCAATCACAGTTCGTCCTGTCGCCAAGAATGGTCTTCTAAGGATGATAGGCACATCTTTGTCTTCTTCCATGCCAAGGATGATGAAATCTGCTGGAAGAATGAGTTTGTCGACTTTGACCAGCACATCTTCAACCATACCTCTTGGAAATGCGAGCGTTCGATCAGCAAGTTGTAATGAGACTGAGGTAGGCATTGCTTCTCCAATTTGCAGTTTCCTGTAAATAGAAAAAGACATCGAATTAACACTTGCACCTAAGTCACATAAAGCCTTACCGATATAGTGTTCTCCAATGGTGCATGGGACAGTGAAACTGCTAGGATCTTTCAACTTCGGGGGAAGTTTCCTCTGAATAATGGCACTGCATTCTTCCGTCAATGCTACTGTCTCGTAATCTCCTAATCTTCATTTTCGTGAAAGAATGTCTTTCATGAATTTAACATAGCTGGGCATTTCTTCCAACGCTTCTACGAATGGGATGTTGATGTGAAGCTTTTTGAACACCTCCAGGAATCGAGCAAACTGCTTGTCCAGTTTGTTTTTCTGAAGTCGTTGTGGAAAAGGTGGAGGTGGAGTGATTCTTTCCGATTCTTTTTCCTTTGCTTCTTTTTCCTCCACCTGTTGCTTTGTTTCTTTTGAAACTTCCTCAATTGTAGCCTTGATTCCAACATCTTTGTTGATTTCAGTACCGCTTTTCAAAGTAATGGCTTGACATTGCTCATTCCCTCGGTTCATTGGGTTTGGTTCTGTGTTGCTGGGAAGATTACCTGGTGGTCTGTAACTTTGG
Source organism: Zanthoxylum bungeanum (assembly GCA_019454045.1). Lineage (NCBI taxonomy): Eukaryota > Viridiplantae > Streptophyta > Magnoliopsida > Sapindales > Rutaceae > Zanthoxylum > Zanthoxylum bungeanum. Next base: position 22,495 of record SKCR01041499.1, read on the forward strand.
CCAGTTGTCCGATTTGATTCTCCAGTGCTTTGATGGAAGTAGATTGGCTATGAAAGATAGCATCATATGCTGCTTGTTGCTTTTTGAACATCTCTGCAATTCATTCTTTCATTTTTGGTTCTTTTTCATGTTCCTGGCCTTTGTTCTGTTGTTGAAATCCTGGTGGTGGATAGTTCTTTTGTCCTGAATTGTTGCTCTATGAAAGATTGGGATGATTCCTCCACCCTGGGTTGTAGGTGTTGGAATATGGATTGTTCCCCTGTCTGTTGAAATTGTTGACATAATTCACCGTCTCTTCAAGTTGGTTTGGTTTTGGTACTCCTCCATATGGTGAACTTTTGGATCCAGTGCTGAGAGTCTCCATGAATTTGCATATTCGATCCAGTTTGGCACTGACTGTTGTATTGGCTCCACTTTCATAAATTCATGTAATTCTTTGGATCATGCTCATTTCTGTTGGCCACAAGGAATTGTTGTTGGCCATTTCTTCGATTAGGTCCCGGGCTTGATCTTCTCCTTTTGCCATTAAAGCTCCTCCAGCAGCAGCATCGATTGCGGTTCTCATCAATCCAGAAAGTCCATTATAGAAGGTTTGGACTTGAAGCCATTTTGGAATCTCATGGTGAGGACATTTCTGGAGCAAATCTTTGTATCTTTCCCAAGCTTCGTAGAGAGTTTCTGAGTCTTATTGCATAAAGGATGCGATGTCATTCCTCAGATTTCCAGTTCTGGCTGGTAGAAAGTACTTTGCAAGAAATTTGGTGGCTAAAGTGTTCCAAGTTGTGATGAAACCTGCTGGTAGTGAATGTAGCCAAGCTTTAGCTCTGTCCTTCAAGGAGTATGGGAAAATACGCAGTCTCATTGCTTCTTCAGCTTCTCGGTTGTAGTTGAAAGTGCCGCAAACTTCCAGGAAGTTGCTGATGTGGGCATTAGGATCTTCAGTTGCATTCCCCCCAAACTGAACTGACTGCTGAATCATCTGAATGCATGTTTTGATGTCTCCTGCATTTGCTAGTAAGGGAGGAAGTACAATACAAGAAATGAGTCTGTCAACCACCAGAATGGTTCTGTCTCGAATGGGAATTGGTGGTGCAACTTCCAAAGGTTCAGGTTCCATGTTGATTAAAGCTTCTTGGCCTTCTCGCCTTTCCCTTATCAACTGTCTGATGGTTCTTTCAATTTTTGGGTCAAGCGGTCGGAGTTCAAAGCTTCTGGTTCATCTCATGAAGTTTATGAGAACCTGAAACACAGGAAAACAAAAATAGCGAGTAAAAAGAAATTAGATACAAGTAAAGGTATCTAACCTCTAAACTAATAGTGAAAGATAAATAAGTCCCAGGAAACGGCGCCAAAAACTTGACCGGTGTAAACACACACGTATAACGCAAGCGCACATATCGTTCAAGTAGTATAAAAAGTATCGATCCCACGAAGACTTAATACATAATCTATTAATTTTATGAGGTCAAATGATTAATAGTATCTAACAGGTTGATTGATTAATTTGAAATGGTGATGATTCTAAATTTAAAAACAAGTAAATAAAATTGCACAAAAGTAGGTTTAAGAAAATTCAATATTAAAAACTATCTAGGGTTGTGAATCTTTCTAATATCTTTTAAAAGATGAAGTGGTTATTTCATGGTTGTGTAATAAATCGGTTTACTAACCTGGAACATTAAATTATGCAAAAGCCTCTGTCGATGGTCGGACGCAAATACCCAGTTTAACCCAATTGAACCATATGTCTATGTCAACCAAATTATCTGGATTCATTAAGTTTAAGTTCCAATTATGGCTACCCCCGCTCGACATGTATATGTCTATCCTGTAAGGAAATCTATTAAAGGGTTATCGATCCTCAAGGAAGACCGTGGGCTATAAAGTCTAAGGCTGAAACGTAAAATTCCTTTGTCAAGTTTATTTTAGATTTACCACATCAATCTTATTGGTGATCAGACAACAAGAAGCATTAAGCTTAGGACTGATGAATGATAAATGTATCACTATTTCCCACTCATTTAACTTAATATTTTGTATAGTTTCTTGAGTTTTGTGAATATTTTGATGTGTTTTGTGTTATTTTGTAGATAAAGAAAGTTTCAGGACATTCTGGAGGTGATTTGGAGCAAAACTGTGAAATTTGGCAAAAAGGGTATTTTGGTAATTTTGGGCGTCCCGACACAAAGGGTATTTTGGTAATTTTGGGCATCCCGACACCAAAATAAAGTTTTAGGACATTCTGGAGGTGATTTGGAGCAAAACTGTGAAATTTGGCAAAAATGGTATTTTGGTAATTTTGGGCGTCCCGACACCGAAGGTATTTTGGTAATTACACTGCATGCCACGTGTCAAAAATTCAACGAGCCATTTTTTTAGCCACCATGCCACGTGTCGAAAATTTAGCGATCCAAAAAAAAAATAATAAAATAATAAAATAATAAAAATCAGAAAAATAATAATAAAAAATTGGATTTTTTTGCCTATAAATAGATTTTGAATTTCTTAGTTTCAATGTACCAAAATCCTCTGAAATACTTATATAAAAGAAAGTTCTTCTTATTTTCTTCTTATATTCAGTTTTATTTACGCTTTGTAGTAGTAATTCTATCCATCCATGAGAGGGTAACTTCTCTATGCTGAGGTAATAAGGTAATTCTTTTACTTTTGCTTTTTAGATTAATCTCCCTTAAAATATAATATATAAACTATTTAAAACCTGAATTAATAAAAAGATACCGCCATTCTAGGTCGGTTGGTTAATCAATTTAAACTGGTTAAACTTGACTTAATGAGGATACCGCCATTCTAGGTCGGTTGATTTAATTTAGTTCCGCCTTATGGTTGGTTTATATTTCTGTTCCGCCTTATGGCTGGTATATTTGAATTTGACTTAATCAGGATACCGCCATTCCGGACGGTTGGTTTAAAATATCACAAGTATATATATTATTATTTTATGGGAGATATCTAAATAGTATATAGTAGAAGTTATTTCCTTTTACCTTAGCATTTCATTTCTTTTTATTGCAATTCATTATTCTACAATTACTTTTCAGCAATTTCATTTTATGTCTTTTAAGTTTTTATCAGCTTTAGCTATGTATTGTAACTAAGTTAAATATCTAGGGTTGTGATAAAATCTAATATCACTGGTTTTAAAAAAGTTAGATTATAGTTTGGGTAATTAAAGAATTATTTGTTGAGTCATAATCTTAAAGCCTTTTTATTAACTGACCATTAATAAAATTGATTAGTTAAAAAATTAATGAACTAGACATAGGGACTTTAAGTTTAAAGACCTTATACTCAACAACCCACGATCTTCTTTAAGGATAGATAAACCTTTAATAGATTTCCTTACAGGATAGGAATATACCTGTTGGGCGGGGGTAATCATAATTGGAATTCAAACTTAATGAATCTAGGTAATTTGGTTGACATAGACATATGATTCAATTGAATTAAACTAAGTATTTGTAAATGACAATCGGAAGAAGCTTTTGTGGGCAAATAAGTGTCATTAAACAGCAATAAACATGCAAACCATCCAAATCAAACAATCAAAAGGAGATCTAGATGCAATAAAACCCTAAAACAATAAGAACCAGAAAAACCTGATTAAATACTCCAAGTCGAGATGATCTCTGTCCTTAAGAACTTATTGGCTCCGTCACAGGTGCTTTACGGATTCGTTTTGCCAACGTTCTCCCAGGATTACTTGGATTCTTCTTGTTCAAGGAGCACTCCTTAACAAGTGTATGAACTTGGATCCAAATGGTGGATCTCTCTCTCAAAACAAAGAAAACAACACAATGCCTTTTTGAATTCTTGGATATTAATTGTATATTTTATGTATATTCTGTATGGAATAAAAGCCTTCTTATATAAGGCATGGAGGGATGCCAATAGGGCACCCCTTGGGGTGGGTTGCAACCCTCAAAGGATTGCAACCTCCCATACACCCCTTGGGAATTCCAATGGTACACATATACATATACATATCATATTTAATGAATTTGAGGAATTTACAACAATCCCCCACAATTCTTCAAATATTCATTCAGGCATGTGAGAGAGATACCGTGAGCTAAAGCTGCATCGAAATAGGTAGCTTTCGCCTTGAACCTTTCCTAGTGAGTGACAATCGGATTTACTTGGCAAACCAGTGACCCATAGTCTTGAACTGTTCTGCCGTTGGTGTAAACCAAGACAATTGCCAACACACAGCTTTAATTCGACCATTTTCCCGTTCTACGGTTGTGTTCATTTTGGCCCTGAACAACGGTCCTGGATTCATCAAGCACTTTAGGGTAACCCGCCTTTAAAGGTTCCCATGGAAGCGGCCTCACTTCTTACTTGAAATAGGTGATCTACTATGAAGAGGTAATCTGTCTTTACCCCCATTATGACTCATCTCCTAATATAGTGATCATTAAAAGCCTTAACTTATCCTAACCAATGACAGACAGCACTCAGCGTCATTATCGGAATGGGAAAGAGTACGAAACTCTTCAGTGCTTGTTTTGAATTGCACAAAGTTTCTGTTGTCCCTTTTGAACCTAGATCTTGGGATCTCCAGTCAGCTAGGTTGGGTTTCCACAGTGACAATTCTTAGATTATAGGCTTCAAGCCCATTCCCCTCGATGACTTCTCAACTTGCTCTCGAGGTAAACCTTTAATTAGTGGATCCGCTAAGTTTCCTTCGACTCAACATAATCGATCGATATTATGCTACTTGAGAGCAGTTGACCTATGGTATTATGTCTCCGACGTATGTGTCGAGACTTACCATTATACATTGTATTTTAGGCTCTCCCAATAGCCGATTGGCTGTCACAATGTATGCTAATCGCTGGCACCGGTTTAGGCCAACTAGGAATATCCTCCAGGAAGTTTCTAAGCCATTCTGCTTCTTCCGCTGTTTTGTCTAACGCTATGAACTCTGATTCCATAGTAGACCGAGCAACACATGTTTGCCTCGAGGATTTCCATGACACGGCTGCATTACCAAGTGTGAAAACAAATCCAACCGTAGATTTGGAATCCACTATATCAGATATCCAGCATCACTGTATCCCTCTAGAACAGCAGGATATCTCTCGTAATGTAGCCCATATTTTGAAGTTTCTTATACCTCAAAACACTTACTATGACTTTCCAGTGGTTATGTCCTGGATTGCTAGTATATCTGCTAAGCCTATTCACAGATTGAGCGATATCAGTTCGTGTGCAATTCGTGAGATACATCAGACTTCTGATGATCCTTGAATACTCTAATTGCGATATGCTTAAGCCAGTATTCTTTGATAGAGGAAGAGTTAGGTTAGCTACTCCCAAATCTTTCATATCAAATTTGCTGGTTAACACTTTCTTGGTAAACTGAATCAACTCATGATTATTACCAATTATCAGCATATCGTCTACATAGAGACATACAATGACATATCATTCTTGAGTTGATTTGGTGTATATACACTTATCACACTCATCGGTTTTAAACCCACTTGACAACATCTCTTTGTCAATGTTCTCATGTCATTGTCTAGGTGATTGTTTTAATCCGTACAAGAATTTTACAAGTTTGCACACCTTCTGTTCTTATCCAGGAACATTAAACCCTTCTGGTTGTTCCATGTAAGTCTCTTCAGCCAATTCACCAATCAAGAATGACGTCTTTACATCTTTTGATGTATTTCAAGACCAAATATAGTTGCTATAGCTATAAGCATTCTACTGATGTGATACGAATCACTGGTGGATAGGTGTCAAAGTAAACAAGGCCTTCTTTTTGTCTATAACCTTTTATGACAAACCTTGCCTTGTACTTCTCTATTGATCCATCCATTTTCATCTTCCGTTTGAATATCCATTTGTAGCCCAGTGGCTTACAACCTGGAGGAAGATCACCTACTTCCAAGTATGGTTTTGTAAGATTGAATCAATCTCATTGTTCATAGCCTCTTTCCACAGAGGTGTCTCCGTAGAAGACATAGCTTTCCCATAGCTTCGAGGCTCATTTTCTAACCAGTTGTCAGAAAATCGGGTCCAAATGACTTATCATTTGCCTCAACATTTCCATGTTGATTTGACTCTTGGTCAACCTGATCACTGTCATTGACAGTATCAACAGATCTTTTGAGAGACTCTCTTCTTTGTCTTTCCTTACAAGGAAATGTCTCTTCAAAAAATATTGCATTCTTGACTCAATCATCACATTTGGATTGATGTCAGGAATCTCATTCTTGTGTACAAGAATCGATACGCACTACTGTTGCACGCATATCCGAAGAATATACAGTCAACAATTTTAGGTCCTATTCCACCTTCTTAGGTTTAGGAACCATCACCTTGGCAATTGGCAAGACACCCCCACATTTTCAGATATTTGTAGGAAGGTACATAACCTTTCCACAACTCATATGGTGTCTTGTCCAATCTTCTGTGAGGAAGCTTGTTCAGAACGTAGTTCGCGGAAAGCAAGGCTTCCCCCCACAAGTTCTGGGGCAGACCCGAACTTGTCAACATGGCATTCATCATTTCCTTCAACGTTCGGTTTTTGCGCTCCGTAATTCCGTTATGTTGAGGAGAATAAGGAGCAGTGGTTTCATGAATAATTCCGTGCACAGAACAATATTCACCGAATGGTGAAACTATTCACCACCTCTATCACTCCTGATTCTTTTGATTTCCTTGCCAAGTTGATTTTCAACTTCGCTCTCAGAGTATAAAGCTCTCAATAGCTTCAGCTATGCTCCTCAGCAAATACACTTAACTGAATCTTGTGCTTTCATTGATAAAAGTGACAAAGTACTTTTTACCTCCTCTTGTTTGCACAAAATTCATGTCACATACGTCAATGTGTACAAGTTCCAAGGGTTCAGAACTTCGTTCTATGATGTTCTATGTATTTTTGCTTCAACACATGCCTCACACCATGTTGGCTATCAATGCAAATTTAGGTATAAGGTCCATGTTAATTAATGTATCATAATTAACATGTCCTAACCTCCCATGCCATACATTTGTGTGAATCAATAATATAAGCAGAAGTTTCAGCTTTATTAATAGCACAATTGACAGTCATTGAAAAGACCCTCAGCGAGGTATCATTTTCCTACATAGACATCATTTCTGGTCAATACAATCTTGTCACAAACAAATACAAACCCGAGACCGAGTTCTTCTGAATATCTAGAACATGCAAACATTATTATATGTAAGCTCCGTTCCATAATCATTTTCAGAACTACTGTGCCTTGTCCAACCACTCTAGAGGTAGACGAGTTTCCCATTGTCAGATGATCGCCGCCATCGACCTTTCTGATACGAGGAAAACATCTTGCTATCAGCACAGATATGATGAGTAGGCCCAGAGTCTACCCATCATTCTCTCGGATTCCAACCAAGTTGGCTTCAGTTACCACTGTGAGAGATTCATTTCTGAAATCTCATCAGTTAACTGCTCATCTTCAGTGACATAGGCCTCATTTCTCCTGCCATTGTCCTGAGATATCTTATTTCTGCAGTCCTTTGTCATATGACCGCTCTTTTCACAGTTGTAGCACTTCCCATTGAACTTCTTGTTCGCTTGGGAAGAATCAGCTTCACTGTTCTTTCTTTTATTGCTACCCTTTACATCCTCAAAGATGTTGGCCTTAGACTCCATAGTCTTGTAGCTGGCCTTCTTGGACATCATGTTGTCCTGTCTTCAAGGCTCATCTGCTTCTATCTGTGTTGCAGATAGCACCTGAAGTTCTTCCATGATGGAGGCAACTTTTCAATTATGGTGGCAACTTGAAACGTCTCACAGAGTTTCATTCCTTCATCCAGTATTTCATGAATGATCTATTGTTGTTCACCCAACTGAGACATCACCGTCCTTGAAACTACCATCTTGTAGTCCAGGAACCTACCCACGACAAATTTCTTTTGTCCGACATCTTCGGTTTTGTACTTCTTCTCGAGAGATTCCCAGAGAACCTTCGCAGAAGTCATGCCTTGTACACATTGTACAGGGTATTGTCAAGACCACCCAAAAGGTAGTTCTTGCATAAGAAGTCTCCAGACATCCAAGTCTGTTCTCGCTCTTCCTTGGCCAATTCAGATTCACCCTCCACAGGACCCGGAGGATCTTTGAGGATTTAGCCAACTGGAGAGTTGTCAGGAAGAACAGCATTTTGCTCTGCCACTGTTTGAAGTTTGCCCTACCAAACTTCTCCGGTTTTCCTCCATGAGAGACCGGTACTGTGATGTTTCCGCTAACCATATGTAACTGGAAACAAACAGAGTTCAATAGTCTTCAAAAGACAAATTGTACCGACCAACAAATGATCTTGTCTCAAGTGATATACCAAATATCCACTTGTTGTTATATTAGACAGTAGTACCAATAAACACAAGTCCTTGAATTTCCAACCAAGATTTCTTATGAAAAGTAAATAAAGGAATATCCTTTAACTACTTTCTCAATAGAACCTCTTAGCAATTCAAACTCAATATTTCAATTAATACGATAAGTGTAGATATATAAATGTCAATCAAGATTGGATGGAATTACTTGTGCAAAATTACACTTTAAATTCTCAACCAATTATGCAACAACCAATCAATTTCAACTTTATCACTATGTGTATGCTTGTGATAATTGATCAACTTAATAATAACTTAAATCTATACTACCAAGATTAATGTGTTTACAGTATATGACTAACCAAGTTAATATTAATTAAAGTTTGCAATTTATGATACTACCAGGACAAAGTCGTTAGTGTCACGTTCGTATCTACGTTCGAACGTGACTGTCCAGTGTGCGTGCGTTCGTGTTGCGTTTGATAACGCGTTTGAACGAAGTGTTTCCAGAGAGTTCACGTTCGTGTAGCGTTTGATAACGCGTTCGAATGGAATGATTCCAGAGAGTTCACGTTCGTATAGCGTTCGTGAACGCGTTCAAACGGAATGATTCCAGAGAGTTTGCGTTCGAGTTGCGTTTAGGTCGCGTTCGAACGTTCTAAGGAAGAGGGCTAGCGTTCGAGTTGCGTTTGAAGACGCGTTCGAACGTTCTTACGAAATTTCAAATTTTTGCCTTCGCGTGCTTCGGGCGTTCGAACGCCCTACATGTTTTTCATGCACAGTTCGTATTTTACAGAAAACATACAAACCCTAATATGCGAATTACTATCTAATAACACTAGAGCAATAAGTTCTTAAGATTGTGGGCAAATAGGTGTCATTAAACAGCAATAAACATGCAAACCATCCAAATCAAACAATCAAAAAGAGATCTAGATGCAATAAAACCCTAAAACAATAAGAACCAGAAAAACCTGATTAAATACTCCAAGTCGAGATGATCTCTGTCCTTAAGAACTTATTGGCTCCGTCACAGGTGCTTTACGGATTCGTTTTGCAAATGTTCTCCCAGGATTACTTGGATTCTTCTTGTTCAAGGAGCACTCCTTAACAAGTGTATGAACTTGGATCCAAATGGTGGATCTCTCTCTCAAAACAAAGAAAACAACACAATGCCTTTTTGAATTCTTGGATATTAATTGTATATTTTCTGTATATTCTGTATGGAATAAAAGCCTACTTATATAAGACATGAAGGGATGCCAATAGGGCACCCCTTGGGATGGGTTGCAACCCTCCAAGGATTGCAACCTCCCATACACCCCTTGGGAATTCCAATGGTACACATATACATATACATATCATATTTAATGAATTTGAGGAATTTACAACATCTTTTACATAATTTAATATTCCAGATTAATAAATCAATATTTACCCAACTATGATTTAACTACTTCATCTTTTAATTAATATTGGAAGAATTCACAACCCTAGATAGTTTTAATTCTCATTAATCTACTCTCAAATTTCTTTTACTTGTTTTAAATTTAGAATCATCATTATCTTTTCAAACAACTTGTTAGATATTAGTAATCATTTGACCTCATAAAATTAATAGAATAGATATTAAGTCCTCGTGGGATCGATACTTTTTATACTACTTGAACGATACGTGCGCTTGCGTTATACGTGTGTGATTACGCCGATCAAGGACTTAATAAGCAAACCTTTAAATTACCCAAACTATAAAATAACCCCTTATAAACCGGTGATATTAGAATTCATCACAACCCCAGATAACTAACTTAGTTACGACACATAGCTAGGGCTAGTAAAAACTTAAAAGGAAAAGATATAAAGTAAAAATGCTGAAAAGTAATTGCGGTAAAAGCTGAAAAGTAAATTACAATAAAAAAAATGCTAAGGCAAAAAGATCAACTTTTACTATTTACTATTTAGATATCTCCCTTAATATAATATATTAACTTGTGATTATTTTACCAACCAGCCATATAGGCGGTAACCTGATTAAGTCAAATTAAGTCTAACCAGCCATAAAGGCGGTACAAAAATAAACATGCCATATAGGCGGTAAGAAATTTAATTACCAACCGACCAATCTGGCGGTATCCTTGATTAGTCAGGTTTAAACTAGATTAAAATGAATTACCAACCGACCAATATAGCGATATCTTTTTAAGTCAATATTTTAAATAGTGAATATATTATATTTAAGGGAGATTAATCTAAATAGTAACAGTAAAAGAATTACCTTTCACCCTAGCTGGGGGAAGTTACCTCCTCATTGTGAATAGTAAAAACTGTAAAAAAGTAAGAAAATAAATTACTATTATTACAGAACGTAATTAAAATTATTTACAAAACTATAATTAAAAGAAAATAGATAGAAAACTCCCTATTTAGATTAGAGAAATTAGAGAGGAAGGTACATCTGAAATTGAATTTTGAGCTCTATTTATAGGCGTCAGTAGGGGGTCGGCATCGCGACGCCAAGCTCGCGTCGCGACGTGGGACATTGTCGACGTGGCAGCTTCTGGTTCGTCGGCTTCAGATTCTGGATAAGGTGACACGTGGCAAGGTGGTTGGGACTGACCGGCGTAAACACACACGTATAACGCAAGCGCACGTATCGTTCAAGTAGTATAAAAATATCGATCCCACGAGGACTTAATTCCTACTATTGTTATTAATTATTGAATCTATTTATTTACAAATATCTAATTAAAGGGAGAATGGAATTGATTGCTTGATTGATTTGGTTGATTGTAGATTTGCTAAATAAATAATAAAAAGATAAAAAGAAAATACTAAGGAAAGTAACAAAAGACACAAAGATCTAGGGTTGTGAATCCTTCTAATATCTTTTAAAAGATGAAGTGATTATTTTATTGTTTGCGTAATAAATCAGTTTACTAACCTGGAACACTAAATTATGCAAAAGCCTCTGTCGATGGTCAGATGCAAATACCCAGTTTAACCCAATTGAACCATATTGTCTATGTCAACCAAATTATCTGGATTCATTAAGTTTAAGTTCCAATTATGGCTACCCCCGCCCGACAGGTATATTCCTATCCTGTAAGGAAATCTATTAAAGGGTTATCTATCCTCAAGGAAGATCGTGGGCTATTAAGTCTAAGGCTGAAACCTAAAATCCATATGTCTAGTTCATTTTAGATTTACCATATCAATCTTATTGGTGATCAGACAACAAGAAGCATTAAGCTTAAGACTTAATAAGTAACCTTTAAATTACCCAAACTATAAAATAACCCCTTATAACCGGTAATATTAGAATTCATCACAACCCCAGATAACTAACACATGACTAGGGCTAGTAACAATAAAAGTAAAAGACATAAAGTAAAAATACTGAAAAGTAAAAGACATAAAGTAAAACTGAAAAGTAAAATAAAATAAAATGCTAAGGTAAAAGGAATTACTTTTACTACTACTAATTTAGATATCTCCCATAAAATAATATATAGACTTTTTCTTTTTCCAACCAGCCATATAGGCGGTAACCTGATAAAGTCAAATTAAGTCTAACCAGCCATAAAGGCGGAACCAAAATTAAATTACCAACCGACCAATCTGGCGGTATCATTTATTAGTCAGGTTTAAACCAGATTAAAATGAATTACCAACCGACCAATCTAGCGGTATCCTTTTAAGTCAATATTTTAAATAGTGAATATATTATTTTTAAGGGAGATTAATCTAAATAGTAACAGTAAAAGAATTACCTTTCACCATAGCTGGAGAAGTTACCTCCTCATGGTAAATAGTAAAAATTGTAAAAAGTAAAAAGTAAAAAGTAAATTACTATTATCACAAAACGTAATTAAAATTATTTACAAAACTAAAAATTAAAAAACTAAAAAAACTAAAAACTAAAGAATCTAGAGAGAGAAACTCTCTCTTTAGATAGAATAGAAGAGAGAGAGTGGTACACTGAATTCTGAAATCTCGAGCTCAATTTATAGGCGCGGATAAGCTTCCAGAGTCGCGACGCCAAGGCATCTGGCGTCGCTACGCCAGCTTCTGTCGACGTGGCACGCTCTGGTTCGCTGGTTTGAAGATTCTGGATAAGCTGATAAGGTGACACGTGGCGCGGTGGATGGGCTTCAATTATTGTGACACGTGGCGGCTTCTGATTGGTCGCTGAGATTCTTATCCGCCACGTGTCAGATAAGGATTAGATACTCAATTATTGATGCTGACGTGGCGATGATGTGGCGGTGATGTGGCGACGACGTGGCGACACGTGGGAAAGAGACTATCGGCACCGTAGAATTGTGACACGTGTCACCTCCTGATTGGCTGATGATGATGTGGCACGACACGTGGCAATTTTGACTTGTTGACTTGTTGACTTGCTGACGTGGCTGATGACATGGAGACACGTAGGATGACACGTGGCACACGTGGTGATGGTGACTGTCGGCATCGTAGGATGCTGACACATGGCACATCGCATGTTAGCAGATCGGCTGTGATGGTGACACGTGGTACGGCGCATTTTAGCAAAGTCAAACTTTTCTCAGATTCTGATTTGTGGACCCGGCGCACGTTAGCACTGTTCGGTGCATTTTAGACGTCGCGACGCGGAAGGCTTGGCGTCCCGACGCGCTAAAGACTAAAATATCCCTGTTGACGCATTTTTGTCCGTTTTTGCCCCAAATTGCCTCCAATGCTTTCCAAACTTTATTTATCTGCAAAATAACACAAAATACATCAAAACGTTCACAAAACTCGAGAAACTATACGAAATATTAGGTCAAATGAGTGGGAATAAGTGATATAAATACCACTCATCACACCCCAAACCTAACATTTTGCTAGTCCTCGAGCAAAATATAGAGTAAAATAACATAAATAAATTAACTAAGCCACTTTCGTAGGGATCACGGTTGCATTTAACATATGCAACAAGCCTTTAAACCCCTAGGTGTCCCTAATGGACGAGTTGTAGTCTCGTGAGGGCTTACAACAATGATACTCACAAACATTTTTACAAAAGTAAAAAGTTAGTTAAAACTAATGCACACAAAAGCAAAAAGACAAGAGAAAAGAGAAGTTAGTGACTAATCAAGTGAAACTTCTACTCCAAGTTACTAGTTGTTTTGTTTTATTCTAAATTACTGAATAAGTAAATTCTCCGATTATTTTTACCATTCTCCATATACACAGTTAACAAAATATTAATCAATTCATTTTTGCCCACAACAGTCACAAATGTAGTTGATAAGAGAGTAATATTTTTGTCCTAAAGTTTATCAGATTTCACACCTTTTTGTAGCAATGGAATAATTTTTCTCATTTTTTGATTTTTTTTCTTTGATTTTTCACTATTTTTTATTTATATACAATACTTCCGTCTATGTAGCGAGCTTTGGGTCGGTGGCTCCCAAACCAGTTGGCTTTAGGACACCAGGTGTTAAGACACCCCTACAGACTTAATTACCCAGACTTCAGATATAAATATATTTTTGCAGCATCTTTGATCCATGTAGCGAGCTTTGGGCCAGTGACTCCCAAACCAGTTGGTTTTAGGGCACTAGGTGTTAAAACACCCTTACAGACTTAATAACTCGGATCTCAGACGTTTTTTTTTTTTTTTTTTTTACTCCATTGCTTTTTGAGAAGTTTCCTCCAATTAAACTAGAGCACTGAATATTACAAACTTTTCAATTTTAGCTCATGTCCGTATGTTACCATGTATGTTGATAATATCTGTCAACTGAGCATATGAAGATCCATTTTAGTCCGTTTTAAGGAGAATTCACAAATTAAATAATTCAAAATAAATAAATAAACAAAAATTAACTTGTTTCGAAATAGGTTCGAGATACGTATCAGGAGTGGAAACTCCTTACTCAGCTATCTCTTACCAATTTCACATTTTTAGTCAAAACAAAATACAAAAAACACAAAATATTTTTGTAATTTTTGAAAATTTTTCAATTTTTTTGTATTTTTCGAAAAATTTTGAACTAAAAATAGAAACAACACACAACTAAAAAAAACAAGGTACTAATCAACTAATTCTCTCCCCCAAACCTAAATGAGACATTGTCCCCAATGTCTTAAACAGTAGTAGAAGAGTTTAGAAGATAATACCTGGTTAGCTGAAATTCTACAGGAGATTAAAGGTTAAGATCCAGATTAACACGACGCCTCTTACCACGATCATCCTCGGACCAATTTATCTTTGAAAGGACATGTTTAACTTGTGGTTCATAGGCTATGAGTTGGTCTATTAGATCCGGAGCAGTTCTGGCAGTAAAGAGGAGTTCTTTTAAAGGTTTTGACACGAACCCATTTCTCCGAGCATCATCAAGAAACACACAAAGAAAATCATAAAATCCATCAACATTAAGCAGTCCAAGCGGTTTCTGGTGTATGTTCAGGTTCGCCCAAGATAGAACTATAAAAATTTCCTCCAATGTGCCCAAGCCACATGGCAAAGCGATAAAAGCGTCAGCACGGTTAATCATTTCTACCAGTCGTTCAGACATACCTGGCACGATCAGTTCCTCTCCGTTTGATGATCCAATAAGATTTGCCTCTGTCAAGGGTTTTGGAATGATTCCCAAAACGTTACCGCCTCCTTCCTGTACAACCTTTTAAACTTCCCCATAAGTCCAAGATTTCCTCCGCCATATATTAAGTGCATATTCCTTGCAGCTAAGACTCGACCCAATTCCTGTGCTGCTTCTACGTATTGTGGTTTAGTACCAACACTACTACCGCAAAACACACAGATGTTTTCAACTCGTCTTCTTGAAGTGGCTTCCATTTTTTTTTATGTATTTCTTTCTCAACTCAGGATGCCTTCAAAAGTGCAATGACGGGCTGAATTTATAGTACCTGAAAAAGGTGAGTAAAAATAGCACAAGTATCTTCCAGAGGACGATTGTTAGCTAAACACAAAAGAAATCGTGAAAGATCAAAAGTCTGGATTCTGTCTACGAAAATAAAGATAATTACAACAGAAAAGCGAATCAAAGCAATAATTAAGGCAACGGAATTGTGTACGCAATACGCCACTCGCTTAGTATAAATTCATTAGGATGCGTTTCAAGATTTCATTCCTTAC
This sequence comes from Zanthoxylum bungeanum, assembly GCA_019454045.1. NCBI lineage: Eukaryota > Viridiplantae > Streptophyta > Magnoliopsida > Sapindales > Rutaceae > Zanthoxylum > Zanthoxylum bungeanum. The sequence goes on from SKCR01041499.1 coordinate 37,973, forward strand.
TCAGCCATCGCTAATGAATTGTTTCTCATCTTTGATTGCCAAACACAATTCCTTCTGTCTTAAAATGCTTCGTTTGTGCCTTTCCCTACAAAAATAACACACAAAATTAAAAGTTCACACAAAATATGAAAACAAATTACAACAAATTGCATGGGTTGCCTCTCTGCTAGCGCTAAATTTTTCATCTTCAGCCAGACGTGAATGAAATCCATATGTTAAGGAGGTTTCAATGTCGTTTTGGATGTCCGATTAAAGACAATCCCGTGAGCGTTGCTTTTGAAGGGTCTCTTCCAACGGTAAAGTGGCAAAAAGAGTTTTGTCTCATTCAGTGCTCGTGCCACCTTTTTGCTCTTGTTGTTCCAGTGATTCCTGCAAAGAAAGAATAAAATCAGGAGGTCTCATATGGTGCTTGACTTGGAATGGAAGTTCCATTCTGTCAAGCTTCTGGGTGATATCTTTGATTTGTACTCCCCAAAACAGCGATGTTTCTCCTGAATGCTCTAGATCTTTATTAAGGTCAGACATTTGCTCCTCCATTTGCTCTGCTTCTTGCTCCACCTTTTCTTCACAGATGTATTGTAAAATTTTTGTATTCAGCTCTTCATCTGTCATCTGTGAAATACATGCTTCAAAATTATCAACCTGAGGATGTAATGATGTTTCTGACATTAGGTCTTCATCCTCTAATACGACTGGAATGGATGGTTCAGATAGATCTTCTTCAAACATCATGGTAAAGCATGCTCCAAGATCTTCATTTTGAGGATTGAAAGTTTGATCCTTCATTGTTGGTGCAGTTGGTACAAATAGATCTGCTTCATCCTCGTCAGAATCTGAATAATAAAAGTCAAATTGAGACTTTGCCGGTTCGGGTTCCTGAACTGATACCTCTGGTTGTTGATACTGCTCAGCCTCCTCCTCTGTTGAAGTGTCATTGTGAAATGATTGGTACTCGAAGGCTTCATCAGTGTCATCGAAACTGGTTCTTGAGGTATGTAGTTCTGGTTTTCTGTGAATTGTCTCATTTGATCTGTCATCCTCTGAATGAATTCTGATTGTCTCTGAATACTTTCCAATTGATTCTGGCTTGTTTCAAGCATTGCATCCAACTCGAACATATCTTTGAGCATGTTTAACAACTGATCTTCCTCTGATGGTTCTAGTTGTTGATGAAAATCGCATATGGATGGTGGATAAGATGGAAAATGTGATGGTTTTTCATACTTTGAATGATTCTGAAAATTCTGCCACTCTGAAAGGTATATACATTGATCGCTCGGGTGGTTACCATCACATATTACACATCTCCCCATTTCGTTCTGTTGAGCAAATGTAGAATTGCTTGGTTCTGGCATCCAGTGATAATCATTGGGCTGGACAACAGGCCTCAGAAAACCGGACTGTTGCTCCCAGATGTGGGGTGTATCTTCTTGTAAGGTTCGTATTCTCTCAATCTCCCAGTAGTGTTCCATTTTTCAATCACCTGAAAACAAAAGTAAAGATAAAAATTACAGATTAAAGAAAATTAGATACAAGTAAATTAGATAGCTTCAAAAATAACAACTCAAGAAATATAAGTCCCCGGCAACGGCGCCAAAAACTTGACCGACGTAAACACACACGTATAACGCAAACACACGTATCGTTCAAGTAGTATAAAAATATCGATCCCACGATGACTTAATTCCTACTATTGTTATTAATTATTGAATCTATTTATTTACAAATATCTAATTAAAGGGAGAATGGAATTGATTGCTTGATTGATTTGGTTGATTGTAGATTTGCTAAATAAATAAATAAAAAGATAAAAGAAAATACTAAGGAAAATAACAAAAGACACAAAGATCTAGGGTTGTGAATCCTTCTAATATCTTTTAAAAGATGAAGTGATTATTTTATGTTTGCGTAATAAATCAGTTTACTAACCTGGAACACTAAATTATGCAAAAACCTATGTCGATGGTCAGATGCAAATACCCAGTTTAACCCAATTGAACCATATGTCTATGTCAACCAAATTATCTGGATTCATTAAGTTTAAGTTCCAATTATGGCTACCCCCGCCCGACAGGTATATCTATCCTGTAAGGAAATCTATTAAAGGGTTATCTATCCTCAAGGAAGATCGTGGGCTATTAAGTCTAAGGCTGAAACCTAAAATCCCTATGTCTAGTTCATTTTAGATTTACCACATCAATCTTATTGGTGATCAGACAACAAGAAGCATTAAGCTTAAGACTTAATAAGTAAACCTTTAAATTACCCAAACTATAAAATAACCCCTTATAAACCGGTGATATTAGAATTCATCACAACCCCAGATAACTAACACATAACTAGGGCTAGTAACAATTAAAAGTAAAAGACATAAAGTAAAAATACTGAAAATAAAAGACATAAAGTAAAACTGAAAAGTAAAATAAAATAAAATGCTAAGGTAAAATGAATTACTTTTACTACTACTAATTTAGATATCTCCCATAAAATAATATATAGACTTGTGATTCTTTTTCCAACCAGCCATATAGGCGGTAACCTGATTAAGTCAAATTAAGTCCAACCAGCCATAAAGGCGAACCAAAATTAATTACCAACCGACCAATCTGGCGGTATCCTTTATTAGTCAGGTTTAAACCAGATTAAAATGAATTACCAACCGACCAATCTGGCGGTCCTTTTTAAGTCAATATTTTAAATAGTGAATATATTATTTTTAAGGGAGATTAATCTAAATAGTAACAGTAAAAGAATTACCTTTCACCATAGCTGGAGAAGTTACCTCCTCATGGTAAATAGTAAAATTGTAAAAAGTAAAAAGTAAAAATTAAATTACTATTATCACAAAACGTAATTAAAATTATTTACAAAACTAAAAATTAAAAAACTAAAAAAACTAAAAACTAAAGAATCTAGAGAGAGAAACTCTCTCTTTAGATAGAATAGAAGAGAGAGAGTGGTACACTGAATTCTGAAATCTCGAGCTCAATTTATAGGCGCGGATAAGCTTCCAACGTCGCGACGCCAAGGCCTCTGGCGTCGCTACGCCAGCTTCTGTCGACGTGGCACGCTCTGGTTCACTGGTTTGAAGATTCTGGATAAGCTGATAAGGTGACACATGGCGCGGTGGTTGGGCTTCAATTATTGTGACAAGTGGCGGCTTCTGATTGGTCGCTGAGATTCTTATCCGCCACGTGTCAGATAAGGATTAGATACTCAATTATTGATGCTGACGTGGCGATGACGTGGCGACACGTGGGAAAGAGACTATCGGCACCGTAGAATTGTGACACGTGTCACCTCCTGATTGGCTGATGATGATGTGGCACGACACGTGGCAATTTTGACTTGTTGACTTGTTGACTTGCTGACGTGGCTGATGACATGGAGACACGTAGGATGACACGTGGCACACGTGGTGATGGTGACTGTCGGCATCGTAGGATGCTGACACATGGCACATCGCATGTTAGCAGATCGGCTGTGATGGTGACACGTGGTACGGCGCATTTTAGCAAAGTCAAACTTTTCTCAGATTCTGATTTGTGGACCCGGCGCACGTTAGCACTGTTCGACGTATTTTAGACGTCGCGACGCGGAAGGCTTGGCGTCGCGACGCGCTAAAGACCAAAATATCCCTGTTGACGCATTTTTATCCGTTTTTGCCCCAAATTGCCTCCAATGTTTTCCAAACTTTATTTATCTGTAAAATAACACAAAATACATCAAAACGTTCACAATACTCGAGAAACTATATGAAATATTAGGTCAAATGAGTGGGAATAAGTGATATAAATACCACTCAACAGGGACTCAATTATTACGACACGTGGCGGCTCGTGATTGGCTGATGAAGATTCTTATCTGCCACGTGTCAATTGCGGATAAGTGAGTCAAAAATTGAGCTGAGGTGGCACTGACGTGGCGCCACGTGGCGATTGTGACTATCAGCACCATAGAATTGCGACATGTGGCACGCTGTGATTGGCTGATGATGACGTGGCAATACAAAGGAAATTGCTCTTTTATCATTTGTAATTAGATTACCAAGATATATAAATGATAAAAGGTCCTTATGATTAGTTCCGGATTGAGATGATATGAGACAGTATCAATCCACGAAGGTTTAATCATTAAATATCCATAGTCAGAGTATTATCGAGATTGGACATCGATAATGCGTAAAAAACTAGTATTACACTTGTGCGCGTTGTGGGAGCATAACATCATAGTTCTCATATATATGGGTGTAATATACTCATGCAAGTGTAATAGGAGGTTCTGTTTACCGATGGTACGGAAACAGTTTCGCTCTGGATAGACCCCTCGGAATTCCATTGGTAGTAATACTATGTGTCTATGGAAGTCCGAATCAGGGTAGGTGTATTTGGTCTTAACCTGAGACTTGCACCGCTAATACTTGCGACAATCAATATACTTTGGTTTTGGACGTCCAGGGCTTTAACAGGTTCTGTGTACGCATCTTCTGGGTATATTGAGAATCATAGTGTATTGGGTGTGATGTCAAGATGAAAGTATCACTCCAGTCATAGTGGAGATGATGATCACATAGGATACGAGACTAGTGATCTTTTATGCTGCAGCTATCGGGATATTATGACTAGGTCATGTTTATCCGATTATAGAGACTAGTTACCAGAGATCCGATATGTGCTTCGTACGGGGCATACACAATTCCAGCCCCAGGCCTAGCACGTGACATCCGATACTGGATCGTAATACGCAATACTACGTATACTACGCCTGATAAAGATCACATATTCCTTTAAGAATATTTCTGGAGAATTGGGTAGGCACAGTGCTTTGCTAGAAGCCAACCATGTCTTGTAAATCGGTAAAAACGTAGTACTAGGTACGTACGTGTTCGGATAGTCCGACGACCGGATTTAATGCCAACATATCCGGGGATCTCATGGGTCGCTTCCCGAAGATTCACCGATGACGTATGACTCGCACTTTATTAATCTGAGATTAATTATAAGAGAGAGAAAATTAATCTAGGATTAATTACAGAGATATTTTATCTGGGATAAAATATTATTTAATGAGAGAGAACGATTAATTTGGAATTAATCGATAAAATAATACATTCGATATATTATACGAAATCGGATTTCGACGCGAAATTAAAATTAGATTTTAATTCGGGCAAACGAGTTAATTTAGAATTAATTCGCTAGCGACGTGAATAGTAATTTTGCTAGGCATAATTATTTAATTAAATTTGATTTAATTACATCGCAACGGAAAATTCGTTAATTCGGAATTAGCGAACCCGAGCCTGGGAGTGTTTGCGGGCCCACTCGTATTTTGAATTCAAGTGCGGCCCATAAGTCACATCACGCGTCACATTGTAAGTCACTCACATGTCACATCCACCTTTTGGTGATGTGTGTCATGTCACCTTTTTGGTGATGGAAGTGGTTGAGAGCAATTATTACTCTTTTCCCTCCAAATTGCTTTTGGAATGCATATACCAAAAATGATTTGACTTTGGTGAGATAATTTGGTATTAGGTTTTGGAAACCAAACACACCACTTCTCTTCCTCTCTCTCCCTCCCATTCGGCCTTGGGCCATTTTCTTCTCTCTCCATTTTTCTTGGCAATGCCGAGAATAACAAGAAGGAATAAGGAAAATTTGTGGCAAATTTTCCAATGCTAGCACATGAAGAGTCATCCAAAGGTGATAGGGAAACAAACCCTTGAGCATGGAATCACCATTTACAAAGCTTGGAGCTTGGAGCACACACATGGAGGGTGACCGAAACTTGGAGCACAATTATTTTGGACATTGCCGAGAGCTTCAAGGCATGAGGAAAAGTTTTGTGTTCGACACACGCAAATCCGATCAATGTAAGTATGATTCCACCATACTTCTTATGAGTATTCACATGATTTCTATGCTTGAATGATCTTGGGACTATGGTAGAAACCCAACAATGGTATATTGAACCTTGTTTAAGCATGAAATTGGAATTAGGGTAATATTGATTTGAGCATGTTTGGATGAAATTGATTGTTTTAATATGCTTGAATGATGATAACATAGTGTTATGCATGATCAATTTGATGAAAATTGATTTGGATGAATTTTTCCCCAAATTTAAGGCTTGGCCGAAAGTTGGACTTACCCTAATGTCATGGTAATTTTGATTTTTGATCATTGGATGAGTTGAAATCACTTGGGATATGTTGATTTAGGATTTAATTGGATTGAATTCGGAATCGGACAATAAAACCCTACAATTTCCGTGACCAAGAAGCATGGAAAATGACTTGATTTTTGATTCAATAATGTTGGACATGTGTTGATGATAATGAGCATGATTAATTGATTAAATTAGTATTTTGGAAATGTTAATTTGGTTAATTAATTGTGCCTATACACTTTGAATTAATTAAATTGTGATATTGGAATGTTGTGATTTAATTAATTGGGCTTATTTTGGAAATGGGCTTGTAAAGTTATATTTGGGCTTAATGGGCTTGGTTGGGCCAAGTTTGGTTTAGGCTAATTGGTTGGATCCAATTGGGCCCAAAACCATATCCATAAAGTCCAAATATAACAAATGGACCTTTAATTTTAATTGGGCCTAAAAGGCCTAAATTAGTTTCTTGGCAAATAAGGGTGATTCCTTAAATGGGCTTTGGTATTTGGGTTTGACCCATATTGACCAAAGTCCATGCCTTATGAAATTAATTGAAAGCCCATTGGACTTTAATTAAATTGACATTGGATGTTAATTGGGCTTTGAGACTCGTAACAATTAGATTTAGAATCTAAGTCGTAAAGGCACATTAAAAAGTGTAATTATTTAATTTAGAATAAATATAGAATTAGTATTAAATACAAATTAAATTGGATTTAATGTTGTAGTTTAATATAATTCAAGAATTCGTACTTTGAGTACTTATTCTTAAAACGAGTCGGACTCGCTCAAAATCAAATCGTTGTTTGAACATTGGATGGTCATTAATTTCAGATTAATTAATTGGATTAAATTGATTGATAACATGCTTTGTGTGAATACATGGATGCGATGTATGAATAATGTATATCAGATGGATATTAGATGAGTGAAGGCAATTTTGGAAATTATTGTAATAAATTTAGAATTTATTAATTGGACCTGCGTGTCCAACCTATTACCTCTTGACTCTTTGTATTTCTCTTCTCACCTATTCCCCTCAATGTAAATGAGGTTTCTTTAGAAGTGTTATGTAATCGGGTAGAAGTAATACTTGTGCTAGCGAGAGAGAGGAAATGAAGAGATTTATTCTAGGAACAATGTGTTAAGTATCCATCCGCATATCATTATTATATTTATTTATACGATCCTTATTATGTTTTTAGAATGCATGTTTAAGGGTGTATGATGATGAGACCTAACAAAGATAATAAATTGGTTGCCAATTTACGCGAAAAACCCTCAACACATATTAAGCGTTTTTCCTTCCATTGAGTGATTCTTACTCAAGATCCAAGATTGGCATTGGTTTGTTGTGTTGGAATTCTCTAAGGTCCCAAGGATCATTATCAAGCATGAAACAAGTGCGAATACATTCAAGGGAGTTGCAGAATACTCACAATGATTGGTTGAGTCGATGCGATGATGAACAAAAATAAATTCTGCCCTCCATGAAGCTCACGGCAGTGCAGTCCACTGTCCTCCAAGAATTCGGCCATGTGAGGTCCTCCAAGCTCCAAGCTTTTGATGAAACGATTCCATGCACACGGGTGGGTTTCCCTATCACCTACGGACGACTCCGGAGTGTGCTAGCACTTTGATTTTGCAACAAAATCACTCATTTTCTTCTCTTACTGCTCTCGGCAGTGAGCCAAACCAGAAGGAAGAAAACAGCCCTCATGGGCATGAGAATGGGAGAGAAGAGAGAGATGAGAGAGGTGTTAGGTTGTGTTGAGAAAATGTGTATCAAATAAATTTATTTGATTTTCAAAAAATCAAATAAAAATATACTTTATTTGCTTTCAAAAAGTCAAACAAGTACAAGCTTTTAAAAGCTTCCAACAACTCCCATCAAGTCACATCACTCAATCAATCAAGTGACAAGTTGTCACATCACTCAAAGTGACTAATGATTTGACGCTTGATGCGACTAATGATTTGACGCTTGATTTGACTTGCGTGCCGCACTCGAATTCGAAATGCCAATGCGCTCGCAAAACAATCCCGGGCTCGGGTTCGCTAATTCCAAATTAAAGAATTTTTCGTTGCGATGTAATTAAATCTAATTTAATTAAATAATCATGCCTAGCATAATTACTATTCACGTCGCTAACGAATTAATTCTAAATTAATTCGTTCGCCGAATTAAAATCTAATTTCAATTCCGCGTCGAAATCTAATTTCGTTTAATATATCTAATATATTAATTTATCGATTAATTCCAAATTAATCGTTATCTCTCTTTTATTGATATTTTATCCTAGATAAAATATCTCCGCAATTAATCCCAGATTAATTTTCTCTCTCATCTAATTAATCCCAGATTAATTAAAAGTGCTAGTCATACGTCATCGGTGAATCTTCAGGAAGCGACCCATGAGATCCCCGTATATGTTGGCAGTAAATCCGGTCGTCGGACTATCCGAACACGTACGTACCTAGTACTACATTTTACCGATTTACAAGACAAGGTTGGCTTCTAGCAAAGCGCCATGCCTACCCAATTCTCCAGAAACATGCTTACAGGAATAAATGATCTATATCAGGCGTAGTATATGTAGTATTGCGTATGGCGATCCAGTATCGGATGATCACGTGCTAGGCCTGGGGCTGGAATTGTGTCTGCCCCGTACGAAGCACATGTCGGATGTCTGGTAACTAGTCTCTATAATCGGATATACATGACCTTGTCATAATATCCCGATAGCTGCAGCATTTAAGAGAACCAGTCCCGTATCCTATGTGGCCATCATCTCCACTATGACTGGAGTGATACTTTCGTCTTGACATCACACCCAACACACTACGATTCTCAATATACCCAGCAGAGGCGTACACAGAACCTGTTAAAGCCCTGGACGACTTAAAACCAAAGTATATTGATTGTCGCAAGTATTAGCGGTGCAAGTCTCAGGTTAAGACCAAATACACCTACCCTGATTTCGGACTTCCATAGACACATAGTCATACTACCAATGGAATTCCGAGGGGGTCTATCCAGAGCGAAGCTGTTTCCCGTACCATCGGTAAAACACAACCTCCTATTATACTTGCATGAGTATCCTATACCCAAATATATGAGAACTATGTCGTTGTGCCCTCACAACGCGCACAAGTGTAATACTAGTCTTTTACGTATTTATCGATGTCCAATCTCGACAATGCTCTGACTAGGGATATTCAATGATTTATCCTTCGTGGACTGATACTGTCTCATATCATTCTCAATCCAGGAATAAATCATAAGGACCTCATATCATTTATACATCTTGGTGATCTAATCACAAATGATAAGAGAGTAATCTCCTTTGTCACATAGTTAATTTGTACAACAATACCATGATCTGTACAAATAGTGACGCTATGGGTCATAATTGTCCACAATCTCCCACTTGGCCTATAGCCAGTCACTCGAGTGTCTTACACCCGAACTATGTACGGTTGGCCTAAATTGCTGAGAAAATGCTTTCGTCATCGGATTTGCATGATTATCGTCTGATGCAATTTATTTGATCATCACATCGCCATAATGTAAGATCCTAACGAATCAGATAAATAGTCGAAGTATTTATCTGGATCGTTGATGAGACCGTTAATTCTTTAGCCTGTGCTGACGCCTAGCTCAGCAGCTAACAGAATTATATCTAATCTAATTAGATTTATTGTCGACCCAAATGGATTTTATTGCTGCCTCAGCTGCATCAATATTCCGTATTTGTTGTTTATTCGGTAACAGTATCTTGCTTGGAAGATTTCCAGCTCACTGTTCCGTTATTCAAACTGTATAGTACCGTTTGAGACTTATAGTCATTTTATCGGTTTGGTAACTTGTAGCAGTGATCCCAGTCACTTCAAGTTATCATTCTCCATAGATTAAGACATCATCCTTAAATCTCTAAGATACTAATGGATGTTCTGAACTTCAATCCAGTGACTATCACTTGGATTGGCCTGTTTGTGACTTCATATGCTCAAAGCGTATGAGACACCAGGTCGCGTACATTTTTCAATGTACGAATTCTTGGAGAGTTTTTCTTGAAAGCCAATCTTTCACCGATTGTTTTATGGGAATATCATTTCCAGGAAATGACATATTATCATTATTGTAGGACATTCACTGTCAGTGCGCTCCCACTAACCTCCTTATATACACAAGAATCATTTCATTTTGAATTAAATCATAAACTATTATGATTACATCAAAACGGTAATTCCAAGAACCTAATGCTTGCTATAATCCAAACATGGATCGAATAACCTGCAAACCTTGTTTGCTATTTTTAGTACGACAAAACCGACAAGATGTTATAAACATCCTCCAAATGGTTTCCTTTTCAGGAAAGCGATTTTGCCATTCAGCTGACATATTTCATAAATGAAACATACAGCGTTAGCAAGCATTATCCAAATGGATTTACAGTGGCAACAGGTAAAAGGTTTAATCGAAATCAACATAATGTTGATAAGGATACCTTTCCGCTAAAAGCCTAGCTTTATACGTTGGTATGTTGTCATCCATGTATGTCCTCCTTGAAGACTTATAAAGTACCAATAGGCACAATGCCTTGCGGTACATCAACTAGTATCCAAACTTGTTGATATACATGGATTCCATTTCGGACTCATGGCACTTTGCCATAATAGGGAGTCGATACCTTGTATCTCTTCCTCATACGTAGTCAGTTGGTATTCCTCAATAAGATATACATCTTTTCGAGGTGAGATCAGAAACCCATACCCTAGGTTATTTTCTGACTCTCTCCGACTTACGCGGTTCTTGTGTATTTGAAGATTAATGGTATAGTTTCATCCTTGATGAACTATTTGTGTTCCATTAAGATTCGGTGCCTTGAATAGTATTACTCCAATTTTCATCGAGTTTTACTATCCTCCCACTTACCACTGCATATCGGTATTTCTCTTAGGAAAACTGCATGGTGAGCAACAATTAAATTGTTCTCTTGTGAGTTGTATAAGTACTATACTTTGGTATCCCTAGGATAACCTACAATTGGCACTTATCCAATTTGGGTTTTAGTTTGGTATCATCCAAACGTATGCCTAGCATTCCCAAATTATCAGGAATGTGAAACCCGGTTTCTTTCCCGTTTATATCTAATATTAATTCTGTCAAACAGATTTTTATGGAACCTTATTCTAAATAAGTTTTTGCACTGCTTATGCTTATCCGTTGAAGGAAATGATAGTTCAGAGCGACTAAAGATTAACCTTATCATGTTCAACAAGATTCGGTTACTCTGTTCGGACATACCGTCAAATTGACGTGTTCCGGAACGAGTCCTCCTTGAAATAATACTATAATCTTTCAAGTATACGAGAAACTTATTGCTTAAGTATTTTCCATTACGGTCTTACCGTGACGGTTTAATATTTCAGCCGATCTGTTTGTCTATTTCGCGTCGAAACTTTAAAAGTTTTCGATTTGTGTTCTTCAAAAGAAACACATAACCATAACGCGATGCCACATCCGTAAAGGTCACGAAATATTCATATCCACCTCTAGCCTAGCTAGACATGGGCCCACTTGCTTAACTATGAACTAGGGCTAACAGATCGGTGACATTTGCACTTTTACCAAGTAAAGGTGTTATAGGCACTTTGCCCAATAAAATAGATTCGTAGACTTTATTTGAATGGAATCAAATCAGTCCTGGTACCCACTCTTCAAAAGTGTGGATATACGAGTCTTGTTTAATTGTGTCCCAGACAACAATGCCACAATATGTTTCTTCTGATCAAATCAGTTTGAGCTGTTTGTTTGTCATTTTATACGTTTGAGATATATTTATATTCAAAATATAAATACTGTTATTCACATCTAATGTGTTTATCTCAATATCATCTTTATATAATAAAACACTTTCGTGTTCTAGAATATAATGGTACATCCGCTACAGATTATACACTGATATAAAGATAATGTTCCTAGTCAAACTAGTTACATTATAACAGTTTCCAAATTTAGGTACACACCCGAAGGGTAGTTCCTAAATTTAGGTATCTACGGTTAAAACAGCGACTTTCGTCATGTTTTCAATTCGCAGATTAATCTCAATTGATGTCAGTATCCTGCTCATAGCAGATTCTGAACATCAATGCATATTTATGTACCACACTAAGTATTTAAAATCCAATTTTAATACTAGTAGTGAACATATTTATGACAAACATATTTGAAGTCAGAGCCTTGCTTGTCTTCAATTCCTTCATGTCTGCTTTGTCCAAACGGCAGTCACGCTTCCGCGATCCCGTTTGCGACAATTTAGGCAGACATTTTGGGATATGTCCTTTTATCTTCCTAGAAGATTATAATGATTTTGCCTTTGCCCTTTTCCACATTCAGAAGCGTTCGGCCTAGCCTTGGCATTCTGGAATGTAGAAGTAAAGTGCACCTTGCGCTACTTGCCTTATTGCAAACTTTGACTTTCTCTCCTTGAGAATAGTCATTAACTCTCCAAGAGTTATTTATTGCAATTTAATACTTCTAAAATCTAAGCATAGATTTATGAAGATCCTTCAATTTCATCATGATACTTTAATTATCTAATCCTTAGTTCCGATTAAGAAATTAAGGAGTCTACTTGGCAAGCTTAATGGATTAAGCACTAAAGTTATCATTACATAAATCTTCCAAAGATTATGCTCTACTATTTGCTTAACTCCGGGCTTAGGCATAATATGTTATTTTATCAAATAAAGTAACTTATTATTTTCCAGGACCATCCTGAAATTTATTCCCAATTTGAAAATTAAACCATTTAAATACATTTTCCCTAGGATTATGTTTTAAATGTCAATCTTTCAATTTTATCTTGATTCTAATAGTCCAACTATTTAATCAACGATTTAAGGTACTATTATATATAATGATTATTATAGTCCAACTATATTAGTCAACTATACTTTAATTAAATCAAATATATTGATTACTATAATCCAATTATATAATCAACTATAAATGAATAGTTTGAATACAGTCCAACTGTTTATTAAAACAACAATTTAAATATTAGTCCAACTAACATTTAATTTATTGACGAATGATATTTGTTTTGAGCGCGTATGACAAGTAATTAAACGAGTATTGCAAATTCAATTCTTGCCTCCCACTATTTTTCGGCCAGCCTCTAACCCTCTGTCGAGTACTCGGGAAACCGTGTTTCCTAGCGGGCTAGGATCCCGTTAAATATCACACAATCTTGACTTTGGCCAAAAAATTGTATGATAATTAACTAGGTAGATCTCTAAGATCAATTGGATCCAATCCAATTCCTAGATCCAGTAGGGGGACATCCAAGTCCGAAACATATATCTTATATATGCCAATACATCCAATGTATTGCCTAACATTTTTCCTCTGAATCAACTAAGCCTTGGCTTTGGCACAACAAACTTAGTGATCCCAGTTAAGCGCGACCCATTGACCATGGAAAGCTTTGTAATCAATGTCGATGGACAAGAAGTGATCATGACTTTGGCCAACAAACCATAACTTGGACAAGACACCAATATGGAACAAAGATCTCGTGATTCAAACACATCCTCGACGGACAAAGGCCTTGACTTTGGCCAACAAGCCAATGCCAGTCTCAGATCTTGAGTAAGAATCACTCAATGGAAGGAAAAACGCTTAATATTTTGCGAGGGTTTTTCGAGTGCAAATTGGCAACCAATTTATTATCTTTGTTAAGGTCTCATCATTATACACCCTTAAACATGCATTCTAAACACATAATAAAGCGCGTATAAATAAAATAATAATGATATGCGGATGGATACTTTACACATTGATCCTAGATCAAATCTCTCCATTCTCTCTCCCGCTAGCACATGTATTTACTTCTACCCGTTACATTACACTTATAAAGAAACCTCATTTACATTGAGGGGAATAGGTGAGAAGAGAATACAAAGAATAATGAGGTAATAAGGCTGGACACGCATGTCCAATTAATAAATTCCAAATTTATTACAACAAATTCTAAAATTGCCCCACCCATCTAATATCCATCCAATATACATTATTCATGCATCGCAACCATGTATTCACACAAGCATGTTATCAATCAATCTAATCAAATTAATTAATCTGATAATTAGTGACCATCCAATGTTCAAACAACGAATTGATTTTGCGCGAGTCAAACTCGTTTTGCGAATAAGTACTCAAAGTACGAATTCTCGAATTAAATTAAACTACATAATTAAATCCAATTCAATTTGTATTTAATACTAATACTTATTTAATTCCAAATTAAATACTACACTTTATTTAACGAACCTTTACGACTTAAATTCCAATTTAATCGTTACGGGTCTCAAAGCCCGATTAATATCCAATATTAATTTAATTAAAGTCCAATGGGCTTTTAATTAATTTCTTAAGGCGTGGACTTTTGGTCAACTCGGGTCAAACCCAATAACCAAAGTCCAATCCGGGAGTTACCCCATAAGCCCAGAAATCAATTTAGGCCCATTAGGCCCAATTAAACTTTAAAGGTCCATTAGTCGCATTTTGGCTTTATGCAAGCAGTTTTGGGCCCAATTGGATCCAACCAATTTAGCCTAAACCTTTATTTAGTACAACCAAGCCCAATAAGTCCAATAACAACTTTCAAAGTCCAATTTCCAAAATTAGGCCCAATATAATTAAATTACAAATTCCAAATTCCCAATTTAATTACCAAAGTGTATATCATAATTAATTACCCAATTAACATTTCTAAAATATCAATTAGCCTAATTAATCATGCTCTTTAACATCAAATAGTGTCCAACACAATTTAACAAAAAATCAAACCCAATACACATGCTTTAGCTCTCGGTTTTGTGGGGGAAATTATGTCCAATTTTTAATCCAATCCAATTGAATCCAATTAAACATTAAATCAATATCCCCAATTGATTCTAACTCATCCAATGAATCAAAAAATCAAAAAATTCCAAGACAATTAGGGCTATGTATTTTCGGCCAAGCCTTCCAAAATGGGGGAAAATTGTTCCAAACAAAATTTCTTGAAATTGATCCAATCAATCTTCAATTCAACAACATTTAAACATACTAAATCATCCAATTTCATTAAATCATGCTCAAATACAATTCACCCAAAGATATACTTTATTTGCTTTCAAAAAGTCAAACAAGTACAAGCTTTTAAAAGCTTCCAACAACTCCATCAAGTCACATCACTCAATCAATCAAGTGACAAGTTGTCACATCACTCAAAGTGACTAATGATTTGACGCTTGATGCGACTAATGATTTGACGCTTGATTTGACTTGCGTTCCCCACTCGAATTCGAAATGTGAATGCGCTCGCAAATAATTCCGGGCTCGGGTTCGCTAATTCCAAATTAACGAATTTTTCGTTGCGACGCAATTAAATCTAATTTAATTAAACAATCATGCCTAACATAATTACTATTCACGTCGCTAACGAATTAATTCTAAATTAATTTGTTCGCCCAAATTAAAATATAATTTCAATTCCGCGTCGAAATCCAATTTCGTTTAATATATCGAATATATTAATTTATCGATTAATTCCAAATTAATCGTTATCTCTCTTTTATTGATATTTTATCCCAGATAAAATATCTCCGTAATTAATCACAGATTAATTTTCTCTCTAATCTAATTAATCCCAGATTAATTAAAAGTGCGAGTCATACGTCATCGGTGAATCTTCGGGAAGCGACCCATGAGATCCCCGGATATGTTGGCAGTAAATCCGGTCGTCGGACTATCCGAACACGTACGTACCTAGTACTACATTTTACCGATTTACAAGACAACGTTGGCTTCTAGCAAAGCGCCATGCCTACCCAATTCTCCAGAAACATGCTTACAGGAATAAACGATTTATATCAGGCGTAGTATATGTAGTATTACGTATGACGATCCAGTATCAGATGATCACGTGCTAGGCCTGGGGCTGGAATTGTGTCTGCCCCGTACGAAGCACATGTCAGATGTCTGGTAACTAGTCTCTATAATCGGATATACATGACCTTGTCATAATATCCCGATAGCTGCAGCATTTAAGAGAACCAGTCCCGTATCCTACGTGAACATCATCTCCACTATGACTAGAGTGATACTTCCGTCTTGACATCACACCCAACACACTACGATTCTCAATATACCCAGCAGAGGCATACACAGAACCTGTTAAAGCCCTGGACGACCAAAACCAAAGTATATTGATTGTCGCAAGTATTAGCGGTGCAAGTCTCAGGTTAAAACCAAATACATCTACCCTGATTTCGGACTTCCATAGACACATAGTCATACTACCAATGGAATTCCGAGGGGGTCTATCCAGAGCGAAGCTGTTTCCCGTACCATCGGTAAAATACAACCTCCTATTACACTTGCATGAGTATCCTATACCCAAATATATGAGAACTATGCCGTTGTGCCCTCACAACGCGCACAAGTGTAATACTAGTCTTTTACGCATTTATCGATGTCCAATCTCGACAATGCTCTGACTAGGGATATTTAATGATTTATCCTTCGTGGATTGATACTGTCTCATATCATTCTCAATCCAGGAACAAATCATAAGGACCTCCTATCATTTATACATCTTGGTGATCTAATCACAAATGATAAGAGAGCAATCTTCTTTGTCACATAGTTAATTTGTACAACAACACAATGATATGTACAAATTGTGACGCTATGGGTCATAATTGTCCAACATGTTGGCCAAAGTCAAGACCTTTGTCCATCACAGATGTGTTTAAATCATGAAGGCTTTGTTCCATATCGGTGTCTTGTCCAAGTTGTGATTTGTTAGCCAAAGTCAAGATCACTTCTTCTCCATCGACATCGATTACGAAACTTTCCAAGGTCAATGGGTTCCGCTTAACTGGGATCATTAAGTTTGTTTTGCCAAAGCCAAGACTTAGTTGATTCAGAGGAAAAAGGTTAGGGAATATATTGGATATATTGTCATATATAAGATATATGTTTCGGACTTGGATGTCCACCTACTGGATCTAGGAATTGGATGAGATCCAATTGATCTTTGAGATCTACCTAGTTAATTATCATACAATTTGTTGGCCAAAGTCAAGATTGTGTGTTATTTAACGGGATCTTAGCCCACTAGGAAACAAGGTTTCCCGAGTACTCCACAGAGGGTTAGAATAGTGGGAGGCAAGTATTAAATTTGCAATATTCGTTTAGTTACTTGCCAATACGCGCTCATTTCAAAATTTTCGTCAATATAAATTAATATATTAGTTGGACTAATATTTAATCGTTCTTTTAATTAAAACAGTTGGACTGTATTCAAACTACTTCAATTAATAGTTGATTTTATAATTGGATTATAGTAATCAATATAATTGAATTTAACCTATTAAATTATAGTTGATTATATAGTTGGACTATAGTAATCATTATAATCAATAGTACCTAAAATCGTTAATTCGATAGTTGGACTATTGGAATCAAGATAAATGAAAGATTAGTGTTTAAAACATAATCCTGGGAGAAAATGTCTTTAAATGACTTTAATTTTCAGATTAGGAATAAAATCTCAGGATAGTCCTGGGAACTTAGAAGTTATTCTATTTGATAGAATGACATTTCGAGCCTAAACCCGGAGTTGAGCAAATAGTAGAACATGATATTTGGAATATTCATGTGATGATAACTTTAGTGCTTAATCCGCTATGCTTGCCGCAAAGACTCTTTAATTTCTTATTCAGAACTAAGGATTATATCCTTATAGTATGATAATGAAATTGAAGGATCTTCCTAGATCTATCCTTAGATCTTTGAAGTACAAATTGCAATAGAAAACTCTTGGAGAGTTAGTGGCTATACTCAAGGAGACAAAGCCAGAGTTTGCAATTGGACAAGAAGCGCAAGGCGCATCTTACTTCGACATCCCAAAAGGCCAAGGCTTGGCCAAAGGCTTCTGGGGTGTGGAAAAGGGGCAAAGGCAAAATCATTATAATCTTCTGGGAAGACATAGGACATATCCCAAAATGTCTGCCTAAACTGTGGCAAAATGGGTCACTGGAAGCATGACTGCCGTATGGACAAGGCAGACTTGAAGGAATTGAAGACGGGCAAGGCTCCGACTTCAAATATGTTTGCCATCAACATGTTCACTACTAGTATTAAAATTGGATTTTAGATACTGGATGTGGTACATAAATATACGTACTGGTGTGCAGAATCTACTGATAAGCAGGATACTGACTTCAGTTGAGATTTATCTGCGAGTCAGAAACGGGATGACAGTCGCTGTTTTAACCGTAGAAACCTAAGTTTAGGAACTACCCTTTGGGTGTGTACTTAAATTAGGAAACTGTTAAAATGTAACTAGTTTGTCTAGAAACATTATCTCTATATCAGAATATAACTCGTTGCGAGTATACCTTTATATTCTAAAACACTAAAGTGTTTCATTTTATAAAGATGATATTGAGATAAACACATTAGATGTGAATAACATTATTTATATTTTGAATATAAATGAATCTCAAACATATAACATGACAAACAAATAGCTCAAACTGATTTAATCAGTTGAAACTTAAAAGTGGCATTGTTGTCTGGGACACATTAAACAAGACTCGTATATCCACACTTTTGAAGAGTGGATACTAGGACGAATTTGATTCTATTCAAATAAAGTCTACGAATCTAGTTTATTAGGCAAAGTGCCTAAAACACTTTTTACTTGGTAAAAGTGCAAATGCCACCGATCTATTAGCCCTCGTTCATAGTGACGTTAATGGGCCCATATCTAGCTAGGCTAGAGGTGGATATGAATACTTCTTAACCTTTACGGATGTGGCATCGCGTTATGGTTATGTGTTTCTTTCGAAACACAAATCGGAAACTTTTACAGTTTCGACACGAAGTATAAAAACAGATCGGCTAAAGTATTAAAACCATCACGGTTAGACCATGATGGAAAATACTTAAGCAATAAGTTTCTCAAATACTTGAAAGAGTATAGTATTCTTTCAATGAGGACTCCTCCCGGAACACGTCAATTTGACGGTGTGTCCGAACAGAGAAACCGAATTTTATTGGACACGATAAGGTTAATCATGAGTCGCTCTGAGCTACCATTTTCCTTCAAGGGATACGCATTAAACAGTGCAAAACTTATTTTGAATAAGGTTCTATAAAAATCTGTTTGACAGACTTCATAGTAGATATGAATAGGAAAGAAATCGGGTTTTCTCATTCCTGAAGATTTGGGTATGATGGGCATATGTTTGGATGATACCAAACTAAAACCCAAATCGGATAAGTGCCTAATTTGTAGGTTATCCTAGGGAAACCAAAGTATAGTACTTATACAACTCACAAGAGAACAATATAATTGTTGCTCGCCATGCGGTTTTCCTAAGAGGAATACCTATATGCAGTGGTGAGTGGGAGGAAAGTAAACCTCGATGAAAATCGGAGTAATACTATTCCAGGAACCGATTCTTTAATGGAACACAAACAGTTTATCAAGGATGAAACTGTACCACAATCTTCAAATACACAAGAACCACGTAAGTCAGAGAGAGTCAGAAAACAACCTGGGAGGTATGGGTTTCTGATCTCACCTCAAGTAGATGTCAATCTTATTGAGGAAGACAAACTGACTACGTATGAGGAAGTGATACAAGGTATCGACTCCCTATTATGGCAAAGTGCCATAAAGTCCGAAATGGATTCCATGTATACCAACCAAGTTTGGATACTAGTTGATGTATCAGAAGGCATTGTGCCTATTGGTACTATATGAGTATTCAAGGAAGACATACATGGATGGAAACATACCAACATACTAAGCTAGGCTTGTAGCGAAAAGGTATCGTTATCAATATTGTGTCGATTACGACGAAACCTTTTACCTGTTGCCATGGATAAATCAATTTGGATAATGCTTGCTAATGCTGCATGTTTCATTTATGAAATATGGCAGCTGAACGTCAAAATCGCTTTCCTTAAAAGGAAACCTTTTGGAGGATGTTTACAACATCCTGACGGTTTTTTCGTACCAAAATGAGCAAACAAGGTTTGCGAGTTAATTCGATCCATTTATGGATTGAAGCAAACATTGCGTTCTTAGAATTATCATTTTGATGTAATCATAATGGTATATGATTTAATTCAAAACGAAAATGATTCTTGTGTATATAATAAGGTTAGTGGGAGCGCACTGACAGTGACTGTCCTATAAAATGATGACATATCATTTCTTGGAAATGATATTCCTATAATACAATCGGTGAAAACTTGGCTTTCATGAATAATTCTCCGTAGAATTCTTGGGAGAGACAACCTTTATTCTAGGAATAAGGATCTATTGGGATAAATCTAAAAGTTGTTGCTACTCTTCGAGAACTCGTACATTGAAAAATATACGCGACCTGGTGTCTCATATGCTTTGAGCATATAGAGTCACAATCAGGCCAATCCAAGTGATAGTCACTGGATTGATGTTAAGAACATCCTTTAGTATCTTAGATTAACTAATGATGCTGTCTTAAGCTATGGAGAAGGAGAACTTGAAGTGACTGGGTTCACTGTTGCAAGTTTCCTAACCGATTATAACGACTATAAGTCGTAATAAAGGTACTATAAAGTTTGAATAACGGAACAGTGAGCTGGAAATCTTCCAAGCAAGATACTGTTGCCGAATAAACAACAAAAGCGGAATATTGCTGCAGCTGAGGTAGCAATATAAGCCTTTGGATATTAATAATCCTAATAAGATTAGGAGTAGTTCTGTTAGCAGCTGAGCTAGGCTACAACACAGGCTAAAGAATTAATGGTCTCATCAACGATCCAGATATATACTTCAAATATTCATCTGATTCATTCGGATCATACATCGTGGCGATGTGATGATCGAATAAATCGCATCAGATGATAACCACATAAATCCGCTGACGAAAGCATTTTCTCAGCAGAAGTTTGAGCGAACCGTACATAGTCGGGTGTAGGACACTTGAGTGATTGGCTATAGGCAAAGTGGGAGATTGTTGGACAATTATGACCCATAGCATCACTATTTGTACAGATCATGGTGTTGTTGTACAAATTAACTATGTGACAAAGGAAATTGCTCTTTTATCATTTGTAATAGATTACCAAGATATATAAATGATAAAAGGTCCTTATGATTAGTTCCGGATTGAGATGATATGAGACAGTATCAATCCACGAAGGTTTAATCATTAAATATCCCTAGTCAGAGTATTATCGAGATTAGACATCGATAATGCATAAAAGACTAGTATTACACTTGTGCGCGTTGTGGGAGCATAACGTCACAATTCTCATATATTTGGGTATAAGATACTCATGCAAGTGTAATAGGAGTTTGTGTTTACCGATGGTACGGAAACAGCTTCGCTCTGGATAAACCCCTCAGAATTCCATTGGTAGTATGACTATGTGTCTATAGAAGTCCGAATCAGGGTAGGTATATTTGGTCTTAACCTGAGACTTGCACCGCTAATACTTGCGACAATCAAAATACTTTGGTTTTAGTCGTCCAGGGCCTTAACAGGTTCTGTGTACGCCTCTTCTGGGTATATTGAGAATCGTAGTGTATTGGGTGTGATGTCAAGATGGAAGTATCACTCCAGTCATAGTGGAGATGATGATCACGTAGGATATGAGACTAGTTCTCTTTTATGCTGCAGCTATCAGGATATTATGACTAGGTAATGTTTATCCGATTATAGAGACTAGTTACCAGAGATCCGATATGTGCTTCGTATGGGGCATACACAATTCCAGCCCCAGGCCTAGCACGTGACATCCGATGCTGGATCGTAATACGCAATACTACGTATACTACGCCTGATAAAGATCACATATTCCTTTAAGAATATTTCTGGAGAATTGGGTAGGCACGGTGCTTTGCTAGAAGCCAACCATGTCTTGTAAATCGGTAAAAACGTAGTACTAGGTATGTACGTGTTCGGATAGTCCGACGACCAGATTTACTGCCAACATATCCGGGGATCTCATGGGTCGCTTCCCGAAGATTCACCGATGACGTATGACTCACACTTTATTAATCTGGGATTAATTATAAGAGAGAGAAAATTAATCTAGGATTAATTACGTAGATATTTTATCTGGGATAAATATTATTTAATGAGAGAGAACGATTAATTTGGAATTAATCGATAAAATAATATATTCGATATATTATATGAAATTGGATTTCGACGCGGATTTAAAATTAGATTTTAATTCGGGAAAACGAGTTAATTTAGAATTAATTCGCTAGCGACGTGAATAGTAATTTTGCTAGGCATAATTATTTAATTAAATTTGATTTAATTACATCGCAACGTAAAATTTGTTAATTCGGAATTAGCGAACCCGAGCCCGGGAGTGTTTTTGGGCCCACTCGCATTTCGAATTCAAGTGTGGCCCATAAGTCACATCACGTGTCACATTGCAAATCACTCACATGTCACATCCACCTTTTGGTGATGTGTGTCATGTCACCTTTTTGGTGATGGAAGTGGTTGAGAGCAATTATTACTCTTTTCCTCCAAATTGCTTTTGGAAAGCATATACCAAAAATGCTTTGACTTTGATGAGATAATTTGGTATTAGGTTTTGGAAACCAAACACACCACTTCTCTTCCTCTCTCTCCCTCCCATTCGGCCTTGGGCCATTTTCTTTTCTCTCCATTTTTCTTGGCAAGGCCAAGAATAACAAGAAGGAATAAGGAAAATTTATGGCAAATTTTCCAATGCTAACACATGAAGAGTCATCCAAAGGTGATAGGGAAACAAACCCTTGAGCATGGAATCACCATTTACAAAGCTTGGAGCTTGGAGCACACACATGGAGGGTGACCGAAACTTGGAGCACAATTTTTTTGGACATTGCCGAGAGCTTTAAGGCATGAGGAAAAGTTTTGTGTTCGACGCATCGTAAATCCGATCAATGTAAGTATGATTCCGCCATACTTATGAGTATTCACATGATTATTATGCTTGAATGATCTTGGGACTATGGTAGAAACCCAACAGCAATGACGTGGCACTTTGACTCGGTCAACTGGTGATGTGGACGATGACGTGGAGTGACAAGTGGAGTGACACATGGCGACATATGGCAATGGCGACTGTCGGCACCGTAGGATGATGACACGTGGCACGATGCACGTTAGCAGATCGACCGTGGTGGTGACACGTGGCACGTTAGCAAAGTCAAATTTTCTCAGATTCTGACTTGTGGACCCGGCGCACGTTAGCAAGTTTTGGTGCATGTTAGGCGTCGCAACGCCAAAGGCTTGCGCGTCGCGGCACGCCCAAATTTCCAAAATGCCCTTTTGTCCAATTTTTACTGTTTTGGCCCTAATCACCTCCAGAGAGTCCTGAAACTTTATTTATCTACAAAATAACACAAAACACATCAAAATATTCACAAAACTCAAGAAATTATACAAAATATTAGGTCAAATGAGTGGAAAATAGTGATATAATTACCACTCATTAGCAGGTCCAATTTAAATAAATTCTAAATTTATTACAACAATTTCCAAAATTGCCCTCACCCATCTAATATCCATCCGATATACATTATTCATACATCACATCCATGTATTCACACAAAGCATGTTATCAATCACTCTAATCCAATTAATTAATCTTTGATTAATGACCATCCAATGTTCAAACAACGATTTGATTTGCGCGAGTCCAACTCGTTTAAGAATAAGTACTCAAAGTACGAATTCTTGAATTATATCAAACTACAATATTGAATCCAATTTAATTTTTATTCAATACTAATTCTTTATTTAATTCCAAATTAAATAATTACACTTTATTAATGAGTCTTTGCGACTTTGATTCTAAATCGAATCTTAACGGGTCTCAAAGCCCAATTAACATCCAATGTCAATTTAATTAAAGTCCAATGAGCTTTCAATTAATTTAGAAGGCATGGACTTTGGCAACTAAAGCCCAATAAGGAATCAACCTTTGCCAAAAATCAATTTAGGCCCATTAGGCCCAATTAAAATATTTAAAGGCCCATTATATTATATTTGGACTTTATGGAAATGGTTTTAGGCCCAATTGGATCCAACCAATTAACCTAAACCAAACTTGGCCCAACCAAGCCCATTAAGCCCAAATACAACTTTATTAGCCCAATTCCAAATTTAAGCCCAACTAATTAAATTCCAATATTCCAAATATCATAATTTAATCATTTAAAGTGTATTAGCCATAATTAATTATTTAAATCAACATTTCCAAAATACCAATTTACACAATTAATCATGTTTTAATTAATCAATTTATGTCTAACACAAATTGAAGCAAAATCAATCCCAACATGCTTCCTAAGGCTCTCGGCAATTTGGAGATTTTTATATCAATTTTGATTTCAATCCAATTAAATCACAAACTAATATATCCCATGCATTTTAAACATATCCAATTGTCTAAAATTCAAAAATCACCAAGAGCTAGGGTTTCATCACATTCGGCCAAGCATAAGGAATTTAGGGAAATTTTATCCAATTCAATTTCTCAATTCCTTAGATGCACAAATCTAATTTAACACCATCCAAGCTCAACCAAATCATCAATTTGAAGAAATCATGCTCAAATCACAAAATCCCAAATTAAAGTTTAAGAACCCTAAATTCAATTTCATGCTTAATAACCGCTCTGATACCATTGTTGGGTTTTCTAGGTCAAACCAAGATCAATTAAGCATAAGAAATGTGTGAATACGCAAAGTAAGATGGCGGAAAATACTCACTTTGATCGGATTTTGGATGCGTTGAACATAAAAATTTTCCTCCATGGAATTCGGCCAAACTCATTGGTGTGATCTTCAATCCAAGCTACAAGCTTTGTTGTTGATTCCAAGCTCAAGGATCGGTTTCCCTATCACCTTTGAATGACTCCTTTGAGTGATAGCTCTTGAAAATTTGCAACAAATTTTCATCTCCTTCCTTGTATTGCTCACGACAATGGAAGAAAAAACAAGAAGGAAAGTGGCGTGAGATGGAGAGAGAGAGAGAGAGAGAGGAGAGAGAGAGAGAGAGAGGTGAGTGTGTTGACTTGTGTTTTGATTTCAAAAATCAAAATAAATGATATACCAAATATTTGGTATTAATCATTTACTTCTTACACAAATTTGGTGTGTTGGACAAGTTATCACCAACCCACCAAAACCCATCAACATAAAGTGACTAGGTGATGTGAGTTGTGATGTGACTTGTGGGCCCCACTTGATTCAAAATCCGAGTGGGCCCGCAAACACTCTCGGGCTCGAATTAATTCTAAATTAACTCGTTCGCCCGAATTAAAATCTAATTTTAATTCATCGTCGAAATCTAATTTCGTCTAATATATCAAATATATTATTTTATCGATTAATTATAAATTAATCGTTCTTTATCTATTAATAGTATTTTATCCCAGATAAAATTTCTCTGTAATTAATCCTAGATTAATTTTCTCTCTCTTATACTTAATCCCAGATTAATTATGTTCGAGTCATACGTCATCGGTGAATCTTCGGGGAAGCGACCCATGAGATCCCTGGATATGTTGGCAGTAAATCCGATCGTCGGACTATCCGAACACGTACGTACCTAGTACTACGTTTTAACCGATTTACAAGACATGGTTGGCTTCTAACAAAGCACCGTGCCTACCCAATTCTCCAAAAATATTCTTAATGGAATATATAATCTGTATCAGACGTAGTATACGTAGTATTGTGTATTACGATCCAGTATCTGATGTCACATGCAAGGCCTGAGGCTGGAATTGTGTCTGCCCCGTACGAAACATATATCGGATCTCTGGTAACTAGTCTCTATAATCGGATAATCATGACCTAGTCATATTATCCCGATGACTGCAGTACTAAAGAGTACTAGTTCCGTATCATGCGTGATCATCATCTCCATATGACTGGAGTGATACTTCCATCTTGACATCACACCCAATACACTACGATTTTCAATATACCCAGAATAGGCGTACACATAATCTGTTAAAGCCCTGGACGACCAAAACCAAAGTATATTGATTGTCGCAAGTATTAGCGATGCAAGTCTCAGGTTAAGACCAAATACACCTACCCTGATTCAGACTTCCATAGACACATAGTCATATTACCAATGGAATTCCGAGGGGTCTATCCAAAGCGAAGCTGTTTCCGTACCATCGGTAAACACAACCTTCTATCACACTTGCATAAGTATCCAATACTTAAATATATGAGAACTATGTCGTTATGCTCCCACAACGCTCACAAGTACAATACTAGTCTATTCCGCATTATCGATGTCCAATCTCGATAATATTACGACTAGGGATGTTTTAATGATTAAACCTTAGTGGATTAATACTGTCTCATATCTTATAATCCGGAACTAATCATATGGACTTTGATCATTTATGTATCTTGGTAATCCAATTACAAATGATAAAAGAGCAATTTCCTTTGTCACATAGTTAATTTTTACAACAACACCATGTTCTATACAAATAGTGATGCTATGGGTCATAATTGTCCAACACACTCTTCAATGTTGAAGAGTGAGAAGTAAATTCTAATATGAAGAATCTCAATTTGTATCTATTTTGGAACTAATTTGATAATGTGACTCTTCTATTTAGCAACAACATAATATTTGAAGAATTTTTTGGAGTTGCTCTAACTCCGACCACCACCATTACAATAAAGTGAAGACAGATAAAATATCATACAATATTATTTGAAGAGAGAGAAGTCACTCTTTAATATTGAAAAGTGAGAAATAAAATCTAATTTTAAAAATCTTAATTGATAACTCTTTTGGAACTAATTTTGATGACATGACTATTTTTTTAGCAATTAAATAATCTTTGAAGGGTTGCTGATTGCGATTTTATGTTGCACGCAAGCACATCTTTTCCTCAAGTAATATAATGACAAAAGAGTCGGATGTCTAACCCACATGGACTTATTGTCCACTCTTCAAATTATTAGGACTGCTACCCTAGATTATCTAAGCGAAATTTAAATGAGTTTTTAATTAAGCTTAAACTAAAACTAATAAGAGAAAAAGAAATTCTAAAACGTTAAGTTGCAACCAATGAGAGACAAACATCTAGGGTTGTGAATAGGGATGGCAATTTCCGGATCCGGATCCGGATCCGCAAGCAATTCGGCGGACCCGGGTCCGGATATGGACCCGGTTAAGCCTTCCGGGTCCGGACCCGGGTATACCCGGAATGGACCCGGGTATACTCGGGTCCGGACCCGGGATCCACAACTGCACACTGTTTTTTTTAATTATACCGGGATCCACAATCTACTTGGCCTCTGACAAATCATAAAAGAAATTGAACTTGTCATTATGAACTCATTTTCTTTTCCTTTCTCTTTAGCTTTAATTAATTCAAAATTGCACAAACAAAGAAGATAAGATAAAATAAAAAAATACAATATTGATTGATATTTTAACTTATTAATGTACCCAGAGACAACAAAATGAACAAAACCTGAAAGAAAATTCATTTTCTTTCACTTTCATGTACTTTCCGACTAACCAAACAGCAAAAAAAAGAAAAGATATAGACTTTTGGAGGGAGAAAATAAATTAAAGACAAAAGAATACCTGAAGAAGAAAAAAAACAAACCTTGATGCTTTGAACATGGGGTTTGTTCAAGCGGGGAAATGACCGAATGAAGGATTTAGGTTTAGGGTTAATTTGTTCAGTTTTTTTTTTTTTTTTTTAATTATACCGGGTCCCGGGTACCTGGGTCCGGAATTGTCCGGACCCGCATCCAGACCCGGTATGATGCGAGTCCTCTAAAATAAGACCCGGATCAGCAAATTTTTTAAGCGGATCCGGGTCTAACCGGACCCGGGTCTTCCGGTTCCATGCGGACCCGGGCCGGATCCCGATCTTCTTGCCATCCCTAGTTGTGAATCCACGTAATAAATATTATTCGAAAGATGAATTGATATTCCTATACTTGTGTAATAAATTAACTTATTAACTCGGAACATAAAAATATCCACAAGTCTATTTGGATGGTCATGTGCAAATATTTCGAATAAGGCAATTAACTATATTTCTATGTTAACTAACTTAAACCAAATTCATGAAGATCAAGTTCCAATTGTGGTTACACACGCCATACATATATATTTCTATCTTGCACATAAATCCCTTATATGAGATCGTGCGTTATCGAACTTAAGGCTAAACCTAATTTTTTTTTATAAGTTCAAATAAGTTTACCATATCAATCTTATTGGTGATCAAGTAATAAGAAGCATTATGCATAAAATTCGATAAACAAGTCAACAAATCACACAAGATATAAGAAAAATCAATTATATAAAATTAAAATACTAGGTATCATCACAACCCTAGATTAAGTTTTAGTTACATCACATGATAGAGAACCTTTAAGAAATAATCAAAAGTCACTACTAAAAAAAGGCCAATTTATGACAGAAAAAATATCACGAAATATGTTATAAATCTATGATAATTTTGTGTCATAAAACGAATTTTTTTCATAAAATTATAACATATTTGTGTCATAAAAAAATATGTCATAAAAAATATGTAAGATATATGTCATGTTTTATAATTTTATTTTTCTCATAATTTATTGTAAAATAATATGACAGAAAACTATCATAAATTAAAACTATGTCGTTTTATTTTATGCATAAATATGTCATAAAACTTGTGAAGTATTTATTTATGATATATTTATGTCATAAATAAAACGACGCCGTTTTGTTTATAATAGAAATATTTCATAAATCTATTGATAATAAAAAAATAACCACCTCAAATGTATTTGAACCCGTAATCTTTGACTTAAAATATTTATCTTCAAACATAAAATCATTAGACTACACTTTGTTTATGAAATCACCAAATAAACCTTAGTTAAAAAATAAAATTACAAATATTTCATAATCCAATCTACATCGTTTTATTTTGAAACCCTAAAAACCTATGACACAACACTAAAATTCATTTCCCTTATCCACCCAAAATCTTCCCTCTCGGTTGCCAAAAAGGCACCGGAAGCCCAAATAATCGTCCCATCTTCATCTTCCAAATTTTCAGCTTGGTGTCTCCACTCTCCACTCTCTAAACGAAAGCCCTAATCGTCATTTCTGCCTGTGCTGTCGGGGGTCAGCTCTCTGCCTATCTGTCTCGTCTCTCTCAAGTGCGTTTCTATGACTATTTCATTCTTTTATTATCATTTATAGTAGTATTTTATTCATTTATTGCATCTCTCTCTTTCGATTAACAAATTGAAATTTTAAAACCCTAACTTTGCTGCCTCTCTCTCTCTCTCTCTCATTCTCATGTATATCTCTTAGTGCCCTATGTTTCGTCGGCTCACTGCCTCACTCTATATTGATACTGCAACTTGGATCAACTGTCGACGTCTACAGTAACAAGATCAAGCAAGATTCTTGCCTCGAAGGCCTCATCAAGATGGTAGATTTGGTAATTTCGATCATTTCTTTAACTTTTCATTTATCACGAAATTATAACATGATTAGAGCACTTTGATTGCTAATAAAAATACTGAGTTACAACACTTTATGGGTATCTATAAGAATATTCTAAACAATGCCGGTGTTACTTTAATTGAAAGTCATGTAAATGTTGGATTCTGGATGAGTATTTGATTTAATTATAACTTAGATTATTTTTAATATTTTATGAACTCCGTTGATGTGGGTGGGAAACTCTAGTCTGCTAAGCACATACTGATTTCAGTTTGGGGTTGTCCTTTCATTCACGATATTCATGATAGTGAATATGCAATTGATTCCGACGTTGCCCTTGATTTGCCCTCGAAGCCTGAGAATATTACAATTGTTGGTGGCGTATATATTGTCTTGGAATTTGCTGGAATTTTCAATGGCTTGAAAAGTGAGTTCCATATATTTGACAGAAGAAAGTTTAAGGGGTCCATATATTTATACGATATTGAGGGGAATTGGTGAGAAGAGAAATACAAAGAGTAAAGAGATAATAGGTTGGACACGCATATCCAATTTAATAAATTCCAAATTTATTACAACAATTCTAAAATTGTCCGCACCCTTCTAATATCCATTCGATATACATTATTCATTCAAATACATCCAAGTATTTACACAAAGCATGTTATTCAATCAATCTAATCCAATTAATTAATCTTTGAATTAATGACCATCAAATGTTCATACAACAGTTTGATTTGCGCGAGTCCAACTCGTTTAAGAATAAATACTCAAAGTACGTATTCTTGAATTATATCGAACTACAATTTTAAATCCAATGTAAATTGTATCCAATACTAATTCTTATTTAATTCTAAATTAAATAATTACACTTTCAATAGTGCCTTTAAGGATTTGGATTCCAAATCCAATCCAATTGGGTCTCAAAGGCCCAATTAGCATTCAATGCCAATTTAATTAAAGTCTAATAGGTTTTTAATTAATTCTTTAGGCATGGGTTTTGGCCAATGTGGATCCAATCCAATAGCCAAGGCCCAATAAGGATTCACCCTTTTGCCAAAAATCAATTTAAGCCCATTAGACCCAATTAAATTATCAAATGCCCAATTGTCATATTTGGACTTTATGGAAATGGTTTTAGGCCCAATTGGATCCAACCCAATTGTCCAAAACCATACTTGGCCCAACCAAGCCCATTAAGCCCAATTATAACAAATTAAATTAACATATTATTCCAAATTACATATTGATTTAATTAAAGTGCAATTAGCATAATTAATCAACTAATCTAATGTTTCCAAAATACTAATTAATCCAATTAATCATGCTCAACATTTCCAATTCATGTCCAACAGAAATTGAAGCAAAATCAATTCTAAAACATGCTACATACTCACGGCAAAGGCATATAAATAACATCCAATTTTGATTTCAATCCAATTAAATCAACCATCAATATTCATTTCATGCCAATTAACATATCTAATTGTCAAATTTCAAAAATTCACCACGAGCACTTTAGGGTTATATTCGGGCATTACAAGGAATTGGGGAAAATTAGATCCAATTAATTTTTCTCAAATCCTATGATGCATAAATCTAATTCATCATCATCATCAAAGCACAACCAAACTACCAATTTGGAAAAATCATACTCCAAGCACAAAAACCCCAAATAAAGTATATAAACCCTAAAATCCAAATCAAGCTTAAATCTCGCTCTGATACCATTGTTAGTATCATAGACATGCCACGGGATCTCTAAGCGTGATTATTATGTGTGAATTATCAAGTGAGTTGCGGAAAAAAACTTACATTGATTTGGATGAAAATTCGAAACTTTTATGAATGTAGATGGAAGCTCCAAGCTTTCTTTTGTGTTCCAAACTCAAGGGTGAGTTTCTCTATCACCTTTCTTTTGCCTCTTGAAGTGTTAGCTTGCTTGAATTTTGTAACAAAATTACAATGGGGAGAGGAGAAGCTCACGGTTTTGTGACTAGAAGAGAGAGTGAATAATGAATTTTTGTTTTCCAAAAACATGATTTAAAGTTAGCTTGTGTGTTGGTGCAAATGCAACATTTATTAAGCTCAACAACTTCCATCAAATGCTTGACATGTGATGTAAGTCAATGGGTCCGACCCAATTTAAATTCAAAATTTAAGTTGGCTTCCAACACACAACTTAGCTTTGGGCCCGGGTTCGTTTAATCCGATTAAACGAATTTTCCGTCGCGACGTAATTAAATCCAATTTAATTAAATAATAATGCCTCGTAAAATTATTACGAAAGTTGCTTACGAATTAATTCCAAATTAATTCGTTTGCTTGAATTAAAATCCAATTTTAATTCTGTGTTGAAATCCGATTTCAATTAATATATCCAAAATATTATTTTAGCCCAAATGAATAAATTAAATAGGAAAATCCAATTTAACTATTAAATTTATTTTACCGATTAATTCCAAATTAATCGCGTTCTCTCTTCTACACGAATTAATCCCAGATTAATTAATGACGCAATTAATCATGGATTAATTTTTCTCTCTGTTAATTAATCCCAGATTAATTTTCACTCTCATAATTAATCTCAGATTAATTCTGTTTGAGTCAAATGTCATCGGTTAATCTTTGGGAAACGAACCAAGAGATTCCTAGATATGTTGGCAGTAAATACGGTTGTCGAACTATCCGACATGTGCGTACCCGGTACCACATTCTTATCGATTTACAAGACATGGTTGGCTTCTAGCAAAGCACCATGCCTACCCAATTCTCCAGAAATATTCAACGAGGAATATATAATCTTTATCAGGCGTAGTATACAGCGTATTGCGTATTACGATCCAGTATCTGATGTCACATGCTAGGCCTAGAGCTGGAATTGTGTCTGCCCCGTACGAAGCATATATCAGATCACAACTAGTCTCTGTAATCAGATAATCATGACCTAGTCATACTATCCCGATAGCTGCAATACTTAAGAGTACTAGTTATGTATCCCTGCGTGATCATCATCTCCATATGACTGAAGTGATATTTCCATCTTGACATCACACCCAATACACTACGATTCTCAGTATACCTAGAAGAGGCATACACAGAACCTGTTAAAGCGTCGGACGAACAAAACCAAAGTATACTGATTCTCGCAAGTATTAGCGATGTAAGTCTCAGGTTAAGACCACATACACCTACCCTGATTCGGATTCCCATAGACACATAGTCATAATACCAATGGGACTCCGAGGGGTCTATCCAGAGCGAAGCTATTCCCAGTCCAACGGCTAACAAAAACTTCTATCACACTTGCATAAGTATCCAATACTTAAATATATGAGAACTATGCCGTTAAGCTTTCATAACGCGCACAAGTGTAATACTAATCTATTCTGCATTATCGATGTCCAGTCTCGATAATACTACGACTAGGGATATTTAATGATTAAAACTTTCGTGGATTAATACCGTCTCATATCTTATTAATCCGGTACTAATCATAAGGACTTTTATCATTTATATATCCAAGTAATCCAATTACAAAATAATAAAAGAGCAATTTCCTTTGTCACATAGTTAATTTGTACAAAGAACACCATGTCTTTTACAAATAGTGATGCTATGGGTCATAATTGTCCAAAAATATCCCACTTGGCCTATAGCCAATCACTCAAGTGTCCAACACCTGAACTATGTACGGGTCGCTCATACTTATGCTGAGATATCACTTTCGTCAGTGGATATCCAAGGTTATCATCTGAAATGATCTTGTTGATCTTGACATTGCCACGATGTGTGATCTGATGAGTCATATGAAACCGTTGAAGTACATACTTGGATCATTGATAAGACCGTAATTCCTTAGCCTGTGTTGTAGCTTAGCTCAGCTGCTAACAGAACTACTCCTAATCTAATTAAGAATTTTATAGATCCAAAATGCTTCTTTTGCTGCCTCAGCCGCAATAATATATTCCGCTTTTATTGTTGAATCGGCAACAATATCTTGCTTGGAATATTTCCAGCTCACTATTCGTTGTTCAAATAAAATATGTACCCTGATTGCGACTTACAATCGTCTTTATCGGTTTGGAAACTTACAATGGTGAACCCAGTCACCTCAAGTTCTCATTCTCCATGGACTAATAAAGCATCCCTAGTTCATCTAAGATACTTAAGGATGTTCTTAACATCAATCCATTGACCATCACCTGAATCAGCCTGATTGTGACTCCACATACTCAAAGCATACGAGACACCAGGTCGCATACATGTATTTCAATTTACGAGTCCTTGGAGAGTGCCAACAACTTTTAGATCTATCCCAGTAGATCCTTATTCATAGAATAAAGGTTGCCTCTCCCAAGTTTTTCATGGAGAATTTTAATGAAAGCCAAGCTTTCACCGATTGTAGCATGGGAATGTCATTGCTAAGAAGTAATACATCATCAATGTATAGGACAATCATTGTCAGTGCGCTCCCACTAACCTTCTTATATACACAAGAATCATCATTGTTTTGAATGAAACCATAGACCATTATGATCTTATCAAAACGTTGGTTCCAAGAACACAATGCTTGCTTCAATCTATAAATGGATTGATTTAACTTGCAAACCTTGTTTGCATGTTTTGGTACAACAAAACCGTCAGGGTGTTGCATATAAACATCCTCCAAAAGGTTTCCGTTAAGGAAAGCGGTTTTGATGTCCATCTGCCATATTTCATAATCGAAATATACAACTTTAGCAAGCATTATCCGAATGGATTTAATCATGGCAACAGGTAAAAGGTTTCGTCGTGATCGACACCATGTTGATGACGATACCCTTTTGCTGCAAGCCTAGCTTTTACGTTTGTATGTTGCCATCTTTGTCTGTCTTCACCATGAAGACTCATTTGCTACCAATAGGCACAATGCCTTCTGGTACATCAACCAGTATCTAAACATGGTTGGTATACATGGAATCCGTTTCAGATTTCATGGCACCTTGCCATAAAATGGAGTCGATACTTTGTATCACTTCCTCATACGTAGCCGGTTCGTCTTCTTCAATAAGATTGATATCTACATGAGGTGAGATCATAATACCTCTAAGGTTGTTTTCTGAATTTCTCCGACCTACGCGGTTCTTGTGTATTAGAAGATTGTGGAACAGTCTCATCCATGATGAACTGTTCGTGTTCCGTGAGTGGATCGGTGCCAAGAACAGTATCACTACGATTTTCATCGAGTTCTACTTTCCTCTCACTTACCACTGTATTTAGGAATTCCTCTAAGGAAAACCATATGGAGAGCAACAAATGCCTTGTTCTCTTGTGGGTTGTATAAGTAATATACTTTGGTTTCCCTAGAACAACCTACATATAGGCACTTATCCGATTTGGGTTCTAGTTTGGCACCATCCAAACTTTTAATATATGCCCAGCATACCCAAATCTTCAGGAATGAGAAACCTGGCTTCTTTCATGTCCATATTTCATATGGAGTCTGTCCAACAGACTTTGTCAGAACCTTATTCAAAATAAGTATTGCACTGTTCAATGCGTATCCCGTGAAGGAAATTGATAGCTAAATGTGACTCATCATTAACCTTACCATGTCCAAGAAAGTTCGGTTTCTCCGTTCGGACACATCACTCATTTGAGGTGTTCCGGGAGGAGTCCACTATGAAAGAATACCATACTCTTTCAAGTAATCTTGAAACTCATTGCTTAAGTATTCTATACCACGGTCCAACCGTAATATTTTTAATACTTTTTCCGGTCTGTTTTTCTACTTCGTGTCGAAACTCTTTGAATTTATCAAAAGTTTCCGACTTGTGTTTCATAAGATACAAATAACCATAACGCGATGCAACATCTGTAAGGTTACGAAGTATTCATAACCACCTCTAGCCTAGCTAGACATGGGCCCACATACGTCACCATGAATGAGGGCTAACAGTTCGGTGGCACGTACACCCTTACCGCTAAAAGGCGTTTTAGGCATTTTACCTAATAAACAAGATTCACAGTCGTCATTTAAATTGGAATCAAATCCGTCCAAGTATCCATTCTTCCAAAGAGTGGATATACGAGTCTTGTTAATGCGTCCCAGACGACAATGCCACAAATAAGTCTCATCCGATTTACTCAGTTTGAGCCTTTTGTTTGTCATGTTATATGTTTGAGATTCATTTATATTCGAAATATAAATACTGTTATTCACATCTAATGTGTATATCTTAATATCATCTTTATAAACAAAACACCCAGTGTTCTGGAACATAAAGGTATACCCGCAACATGTTAAACTAGATATAAAGATAATATTTCTAGTCAAACTAGGTACATTATAACAGTTTCCTAATTTAAGTACATGCCCAAGGGGCAGTTCCAAAACTTAGGTTCCCACAGCCAAAATAGCGACTCTCATCCCGTTTCTGACTCGCAGGTCGATCTCATTTGAAGCCAGCCTCCTGCTAACCAGCAGATCCCGCACATCAGTACATATGTATGTACCACATCCAGTATCAAAAATCTAATTTTTAATTCCAGTAGTGGACACGTTTATTACAATAACAAACATACTTGAAGTCGGAGCCTTACTCACATTCATTTCCTTCATGTCTGCCTTGTCCATACG
Organism: Zanthoxylum bungeanum; assembly: GCA_019454045.1. Classification (NCBI taxonomy): domain Eukaryota; kingdom Viridiplantae; phylum Streptophyta; class Magnoliopsida; order Sapindales; family Rutaceae; genus Zanthoxylum; species Zanthoxylum bungeanum. Next base: position 74,346 of record SKCR01041499.1, read on the forward strand.
CCAGTCACGCTTCCAGTGACCCCGTTTGCCACAATTTATGCAGACATCTTTGGATATGTCATTTGGCTTCCCAGAAGACTGTGACGATTTTGCCTTTGCCTTTTTCTTCACACCCCCAGAAGCCTTCGACCAAGTCTTGGCCTTCTGGGATGTCGAAGTAAGATGCGCCTTGCGCTTCTAGCCCTTTTGGAAGCTCTGGCTCTGCCTCCATGAGCATAGCCATTAACTCTCCAAGAGTTTTCTCTTGGTTCATGATGAACCCGCCCCAGCATTCGGGCATAGACTGTAAGATCAAATCTATGGAAGTCTCGGCCTCGTAGGTAATGCCCAGCTAACCTAGCTGCTCGATGTCAGTAATCATCTGCGACACCTAGTGCTCGACAGATGTACCCTCTGACATGCACGAGCGAAAGAGCTTCTTTTGCAATTCGTACTTCTAAGATCTAAAGTTAGATCTTTGAAGATCCTTTAATTTCAACATCATGGTATAATGATCTAATCCTTAGTTCTGACGATGAAATTAAGGAGTCATTGCGGCAAGCATAACAGATTGAGCACTAAAGTTATCATCACGATGAGTCTTCCTAAGCTCATGCTCTACTATTTGCTTAACTCCAGGCTCAGGGCCCGAGATGTTTCTCTATCCAATAGAGTAACTTCTCAGCTCTCAGGATTATCCTGAGATTCATTTCCCAATCTGGAAAATTTACACTGTTAAAGACATTTTCACCCAGGATTACGTCCCTTAACGCTAATCTTTCCAGCCATCTCGATTTCAATAGTCCAATTATCCAATCAATGATTCCGGGTACACTCAAAATGTAATGGTTACTATAGTCCAACTATATAACCAACTACAAGTGGAGTAGTATTTTAAGTACAGTCCAACTGTTCATAGAAAGCAATAAAAGATATTAGTCCAACTAATATGTATTTATAACAACGATAAATAATTAAAAGAGCGCGTGTAAGCAAATATTAAACGAAATTGCAAATTTAATACTAGCCTCCCACTATTTTTCGGCGAGCCTCTAACCCTCTGTGGAGTACTCGGGAAACCCAGTTTCCTAGTGGGCTAGGATCCCGTTAAATAACACATAACCTTGACTTTGGCCAACAAGCTGTATGAAACTGAACTAGGTAGATCTCTAATATCAATTGGATCTCATCCAATTCCTAGATCCGGTAGGTAGACCTCCAAGTCCGAGATATATATCCAATATATATTTCCTAACATTTTCCTCTGAATCAACTAAGCCTTGGCTTTGGCTCAACAAGCTTAATGATTCCAGTTAAGCGCGACCCATTGGCAGTGGGAAAGCTTCGTAATCCACGTCGATGAACTAGAAGTGACCTTGACTTTGGCCAACAAGTCACAACCGCCCAAGACATGTGATATTGAACAAAGCTTTCGTGGTTCAAACACATCCGCGATGGACAATGGTCTTGACTTTGGCCAACAAACCAATGCCAATCTTGGAGCTTGAGAGAGAACCACTCAATGGAAGGAAAACACTTAATATTTGAGTGAGGGTTTTTCACGTAAATTGGCAACCAATTTATTATCTTTGATTAGGTCGCATCATACACCCTTAAACATGCATTCTAAAAGCATAATAAGGCGTGAATATAATTAATAATGATATGCGGATGAATATATAACAATTTGTTCCTAGAACAAATCTCTCAATTTCATCTCTCCCGCTAGCACTTTATAAACTTCTACCCAATTACATAACACTAAAAGAAACCTCATTTCCATTGAGGGGAATTGGTGAGAAGAGAAATACAAAGAGTAAAGAGATAATAGGTTGGACACGCAGGTCCAATTTAATAAATTCCAAATTTATTACAATAATTTCCAAAATTACCTGCACCATTCTAATAACCATCCGATATACATTATTCATTCAAATACATCCAAGTATTCACACAAAGCATGTTATTCAATAAATCTAATCCAATTAATTAATCTTTGAATTAATGATCATCCAATGTTCATACAACGGTTTGATTTGCGCGAGTCTAACTCGTTTAAGAATAAATACTTAAAGTACGTATTCTTGAATTATATCGAACTACAATTTTAAATCAAATGTAAATTGTATCCAATACTAATTCTTATTTAATTCCAAATTAAATAATTACACTTTCAATAGTGCATTTAAGGACTTGGATTCCAAATCCAATCCAATTGGGTCTCAAAGGCCCAATTAGCATCCAATGCCAATTGAGTCACAACCCATATGTCAAATTATATATTTTCGAATTTGTCCGGACAAACCATTAATCAAACGACAAATACCACTAACCGTTTTTTTTGTTACCTATCCTGTGGTACTGGATTCATTAGTATCCTCTGACATGTACCAATTTGATTCATCAAATGCATTAATACATGGTGAAATCAGTGGTACTGGTCCTACTGGATTCATTAGTATCATGTGCTCCTTTGATTTCAATTCGTTTAAAATGGCACATAATCAGTGGTACTGGTGCATAATAAAGATGATTGAAATGAGTTCCCTTTGTTCCTTGCTTTAGGATAATTTTTAGTTTTCCATACTTGGGCTGTCATTTTCATAACCTTCATGAGTCATGACCACTCATTAGCTTGTTTAGTGATGCATCCACTAGAACATGCGATTTATACTTTATTGTGAGATGTTAATTCATTTTATACAAATGATCAGATTCCCTCATTGGTACTTCAGTCTATTAAATGGTTACTTGTTTTACAGCCATATGATTTCTTGCACTAATACTGCCCACCACTCTTATTTGTTTATTTTCTTTGTTTTGTTGTTGCTCTTCATTATAGATGAGTGGGTTTGGAAGCTCACCCAACAGTAGTGGGTCAGAATCATATTCTTTTGATGTGCAATTAACAGAATTAAGAAAACGGAAGGGAAAAGGAAAATTCCCATCAAACTGTGATAGACCGCCATTGTCAAAAAATCGGACAATCCAACACGCAACTTCGCTCGGGCCCGAGTTCGTTTAATTCCGAATTAAACGAATTTGCCGTTGTGACTTAATTAAATCCAATTTAATTAAATAATAATGCCTCGCAATATTATTACGTAAGTCGCTTACGAATTAATTGTAAATTAATTCGTTCGCTTGAATTAAAATCCAATCTTAATTCCGCATTGAAATCCAATTTCATTTAATATATCTAATATATTATTTTAGCTCAAATAAATAAATTAAATAGAAAAATCTAATTTAACTATTAAATTTATTTTACCGATTAATTCTAAATTAATCGCGTTCCCTCTTCTCGACGAATTTAATCCAAGATAAATTCTCGACGTAATTAATCCCAGATTGATTCTTTCTCTGATAATGAATCCCAGATTAATTCTTGCCGTAATTAATCCCAGATTAATTTTCTCTCTTATAATTAATCCCAGATTAATTTTCTGTTCGAGTCAAATCTCATCGGTGAATCTTTGGGAAGCGACCGAAGAGATCCATAGATATATTGGCATTAAATACGGTCATCGGACTACCGAACACGTGCGAACCCGGTACCACGTTCCTACTGATTTACAAAGTTGAGGAACGACATCACATCTTTTGTGCAACATGACTCAGAATCCCTCTGCGAAGCATGGGAAAGATACAAGGAATTGCTCTGAAAATGTCCTCACCATGAGATTGCAATTTGGCTACAAGTCCAAACCTTATACAATGGACTTTCTGGACTAATGGGTGTTAGATAATTATGACCCATATCGTCACTATTTGTAAAAGACATTGTGGTTTTTGTACAAATTATCTATGTAGCAATGGAAATTGCATTTTATCATTTTGTATTTTGATTACTTAAATATATAAATGATAAAAGTCCTTATGATTAGTTCCGGATTACAAGATATGAGACAATATCAATCCATAACGGTTTAATCATAAAATATCCCTAGTCGTAGTATTATCGAGACTGGACATCGATAATGCGGAATAGACTAGTATTGCACTCGTGTGTGTTATGGAAGCGTAACAACATAGTTCTCATATATTTAAGTATTGGATACTTATGCAAGTGTGATAGGAGGTTGTGTTTACCGATGGAATGGAAACAGGTTCGCTCTGGATAGACCCCGCGGAATCCCATTGGTAGTATGACTATGTGTCTATGGGAATCCGCATCAGGGTGGGTGTATTTGGTCTTAACCTGAGACTTACATCGCTAGTACTTGCGACTATCAATACGCTTTGGTTTTGGTCGTCCGGGACTTTAACAGGTTCTGTGTACGCCTCTTCTGGGTTTATTGAGAATCGTACTGTATTGGATGTGATGTCAAGATGGTAGTATCACTTCAGTCATATGGAGATGATGATCACACAGGGATACATAACTGGTGCTCTAATGTGTTGCAACCATCGGGATAATATGATTAGGTCATGATTACCCGATTAAAGAGACTAGTTGCTTGTGATCCGATATATGCTTCGTACGGGGCAGATACTGTTACAGCCCCATGCCTTGCATGTGACATCATTTACTGGATCGGAATACGCAATACTACGTATATTACGCCTGACAAAGATTATATATTCCTTTAAGAATATTTCTGGAGAATTGGGTAGGCACGATGCTTTGCTAGAAGCCAACCATGTCTCGTAAATCGGTAAAAACCTAGTACGAGGTACGTACGTGTTCGGATAGTTCGACGATCGGATTTACTGCCAACATATCCAGGGATCTCATGGGTCGCTTCCCGAAGATTCACCGATGACGTATGATTCGAACATAATTAATATGAGATTAATTACGGAGAGATTTTATCTAGGATAAAATACTATTTGAAGAGAGAAAACGATTAATTCGGAATTAATCGATAAAATAATATATTCGATATATTAAACGAAATTAGATTTCGACGCGAAATTAAAATTGGATTTTAATTCGGGCAAACGAATTAATTTAGAATTAATTCGCGAGCGACGTGAATAATAATTTTGCTAGGCATAATTGTTTAATTAAATTTGATTTAATTATGTCGTAACGGAAAATTCGTTAATTCGGAATTAGCGAACCCGAGCCCGAAATGTGTTCGGGGGCCCACTCGGATTTTGAATTAAATTGGGGCCCACAAGTCACATCGCAAGTCACATCGCCAGTCACTTTAGTGATGGAAGTCCAGTCACTATTCATAATGGGAGTAGTTGAAAGCCTTTAATGCTTTTTTCCCTCCAAATTTGATTTAGCCTTTTTGGAAAAGGATATACCAAATTTTGGCTTTGACTTTTCATAAGTGTAATTGGTTTTAGAAATCAAATATACCAAAATCAAAACTCTCTCTTCCTTCCTCTTATTTGGCCGAATTCTACAAGGAATTTAGGGAAATTTTTGTTGCAAATATTCCTTATGCTGGCACATTAAAGAATCATCTAAGGTGATAAGGAAACCAATCCTTGAGCTTGGAATCAACAACAAATCTTGGAGCTTGGATTTCACATTCAAAAGGACACCTTGGCCGAAACTTCAAGGAGGAAATTTTTGTGTTCAACACATCCTAAATCTGTTCTTTGTAAGTATGATTCCGCCATTCTTACTTTCATATTCACATAATTTCATTGATTTCTATGATCTTGGGATGTTCTAGAGACCAACAATGGTATCATGAGCCTTGATGAGCGTGAAATTGAACTTAGGGTTTATATACTAAAATTTGGGTAAATTTGATTTGAGCATGTTTTAATCAAATTGTTTGTTTGAGTATGCTTGTATGTTAATAACTTGGAGTTATACATGATCAATTTGAAGAAAATTGAATTGGATTAATTTTCCCCAAATGCTATATGATGGCCGAATACTTAATAGCCCTAAAGTAATGGTATTTTTTATTTTTTGATCATTGGATGAGTTGAAAGACATGAATATATTGATTTAAGATTCAATCGGATTGAAATCGGAATTGGATATAAAATCTATACAAATGCCGTGAACTTCAAAGCATGGAATGAGATGATTTTTTGTTTCAATAATGTTGGACATGTATTGATGATGAATAAGCATGATTAATTGATTAGATTAGTATTTTGGAAATGTTAATTTAAATAGTTAATCATGGTTAAACACTTTAATTAATTAAATCATGATATTCGGAATATTAAAATTTAATTAGTTGGGCTTAATTTAGAATTGGGCTTATAATGTTGTATTTGGGCCTAATGGGCTTGGTTGGGCCAAGTCAGTTTAGGTCAATTGGATTGGATCCAAATTGGGCCTAAACCATTCCATTAAGTCCAAATATGACAAATGGGCCTTTTATGTTTAATTGGGCCTAATGGGCCGAAATTGGTTTCTTGGCAAATAGGGTGATTCCTTATTTGGGCTTTGGTATTTGGGTTTGACCAATATTGACAACGTCTATGCCTTAAGAAATTAATTGAAAGCCATTGGACTTTAATTAAATGACATTTGATGTTAATTGGGCTTTGAGACCCATTAAATTAGATTTGGAATCTAAGTCTTAAAGGCGCATTTAAAAGTGTAGTTATTTAATTTGGAATTAAATATGGAATTAGTATTGAATACGAATTAAATTAGATTTAAATTGTAGTTCGATATAATTCAAGAATTCGTACTTCGAGTAATTATTCTTAAACGAGTTGGACTCGCGCAAATCAAATCGTTATTTGAACATTGGATGATCACTTTATTCAAAGATTAATTAATTGGATTAGATTGATTGAATAACATGCTTTGTGTGAATACATGGATGTGTTGAATGAATAATGTATATTAGATGGATATTAGAAGGGAAAGGGCAATTTTGGAAATTGTTGTAAATTTAGAATTTATTAAATTGGACCTGCGTGTCCAGCCTTATCTCTCTCGATTCTTCGTAATTCTCTTCTCACCTGATTCCCCTCAATGTTAATGAGGTTTCTTTAATTGTATTATGTAATTGGGTAGAAGTAAGAATATTGCTAGCCGGGGAGAGGAAATGGAGTGATTTGTTCTAGGAACAATCTGTGAGATATCCATCCGCATATCATTATTAATTTATTTGTCGTGCCTTATTATGCTTTTAGAATGCATGCTTAATGGTGTATGATGAGACCTAACAAAGATAATAAATTGGTTGCCAATTTAAGCGAAATATTAAACGTTTTCCTTCCATCGAGTGATTCATTCTCAAGATCCAAGATTGGCACTGGTTTTTTGGCCAAAGTCAAGACCTTTGTCCATCGCGGATGTGTTTGAATCATGAAGGCTTTGTTACATATCTTATGTCTTGTCCAAGTTGTGATTTGTTGGCCAAAGTCAAGATCACTTCTTGTCCATCGACATCGATTACGAAGCTTTCCAAAGTCAATGGGTTCCGCTTAACTAGAATCATTAAGCTTGTTGTACCAAAGCCAAGGCTTAGTTGATTCAGAGGAAAAGGTTCGGAAAATATATTGGATATATTGGCATATATATTGTATATATATTTCGGACTTGGAAGTCCACCTACCGGATCTAGGAATTGGATAAGATCCAATTGATCTTAGAGATATACCTAGTTAAATATCATACAACTTGTTGGCCAAAGTCAAGGTTGTGTGTTATTTAACGGGATCCTAGCCCACTAGGAAACTAGGTTTCCCGAGTACTCAACAGAGGGTTAGAGGCTCTCCGAAAAATAATGGGAGGCTAGTATTGAATTTTCAATTTCTTTCAAATACTTAGCTTTACGCGCTTTCAAATTATTTCGTCAATTATTTTTACTAGTTGGACTAATATATTATTATTTTTCTTGTACCAGTTAGACTGTATTCATACATCGTTAATCGAATAGTTGGACTATTACGCTTAAGATGACATGAAAGTTAAGCATTAGAGATACTGTCATGGGCGATAATGTCTTTAATGGCACAAACTTTCAAGATTGGGACATGAATCTCAGGATTGTCCTTGGATCCGAGAAGTTGCTCTACACTATAGAGAGACCTCTTGGGCCTAAGCCCCGACCTGATCAGTTGCTTGAGCTAGAGCTTTGGAAGACTCATAGCGATGACAACGCGACTGCTCAATCGCTAATGCTTGCTGCTATGACTCCACAATTCCGTCAACAAAACAAGGGATTGGATCCCTATGAGATGATGGCGAAGTTTCATGATCTTCACCGATCTAATCCTATATCGCAGAGATATGAGTTGCGAAGAAGCTCTTCCGCGCTCGCATGTCAGAGGGTACATCTGCAAAGAACCATGTGTCACAGATGATTGCTGAAATTGAGCAGCTCGGACATATGGGCATCGTCTTTGAGGCTGAGACTTCAGTAGATTTGATCCTACAGTCTCTCCCCGACACTTAGAGTGGGTTCATCATGAACTACAACATGTTGAACCAAGACCAAACTCTTGGAGAGTTGATGTCCACACTGCGCGAAGCAGAAAAAGAGCTCCTTAAGGGAAAGAAGGGCGAGGTGCACTTCGCTTCAACATCTCAGACTCTGAGGGCTTGGCCCAAGGCGACTGGAGGTGTAAAGAAGAAGAAGAAAAAGAAGGGCAATGCCAAATCGTCAAAACCTTCTGGGAATGGTAATGACAAATCCCAAGATGTATGTATCCAGTGCGGCAAGCGGGGTCACTGGAAGCGTGACTGCTACGAGTACAAGGCACACATAAAGGAAATCAAAGCGGGCAAGGCACCGCTTCATGTATGTTTGTTATAGAAATAAACATGTCTACTACTAGTTTTAAAAATTAGATTTTTGATTCTGGTTGTGGAACTCATATATGTACTGATGTGCAGGATCTGCAGATTAGCAGGAGACTGGCCTCATGAGAGATTGACCTTCGCGTTGGAAATGGGACACAGTCACCGTTTTGGCCGTTGGCACTTTTGTTTTGGAACTGCCATCGGGGCATGTACTTAAACTATCAGACTGTTATTATGTACCTAGTTTGACTAGGAATATTATTTCTGTATCTATGTTAGCCCAATGTGGGTACACTTTTGTATTTAGAAACACTGGGTGTTTTATGTATAAAAATGATATGGAAATTTGCACTGCTGATGTAAATAATGGTCTTTATATGAATCAATCTCAAACATATAATGTAACAAACAAAAGGCTTAAAGTAAGTAACAAAGATGAAACTTACATGTGGCATTGTCGTCTGGGACACATAAACAAGACACGTATATCCACACTTTCGAAGAGAGGGTACTTGGACGGATTTGATCCAAATTCATATGACGTCTGCGAATCTTGTTTATTAGGCAAGATGCCTAAATTACCTTTTAGCAGTAAAGGTGCACGTGCCACCGAATTGTTAGCCCTCATTCATAATGACGTATGTGGGCCCATGTCTAGCCAGGCTAGAGGTGGATATGAATACTTCGTAACCTTTACGGATGATGCATCGCGTTATGGTTATGTGTATCTTATGAGACACAAGTCGGAAACCTTTGAGAAATTCAAAGAGTTTCGACACGAAGTAGAAAAACAGATTGGCAAAAGTATTAAGACATTACGGTCGGACCGTGGTGGCGAATACTTAAGCAATGAGTTTCTTGATTACTTGAAAGAATATGGTATTCTTTCACAGTGGACTCCTCCAAGAACACCGCAATTAAACGGTGTGTCCAAACGGAGAAACCGAACTTTGTTAGACATGGTAAGGTCTATGATGAGTCGCACAGAGCTACCTATTTCCTTCTGGGGATATGCATTGAACAGTGCAATACTTATTTTGATTAAGGTTCCGTCAAAGTCTGTTCAACAGACTCCGTATGAGATATGGACAGGAAAGAAACCAGGTTTCTCATTCCTGAAGATTTGGGGTTGCTGGGATACGTCAAACGTTTGGAAGGTACCAAACTTGAACCCAAATCAGATAAATGCCTATTTGTAGGATATCCTAGGGAAACCAAAGGATATTACTTCTATCACCCATAAGAGAACAAAATATTTGTTGCTCTACATGCGATTTTCCTTGAGAAGGAATTCCTAGATGTAGTGATCAGTGGGAGGAAAGTAGAACTCGATGAAAATTGGAGTGATACTGTTACTGGCAAAGAATCCTTAACGGAACATGAACAGTCCATCACGGATGAGACTGTACCACAATCTTTGAAAGGACCGCGTAGATCGGAGAGAGTCAGAAAACAACCTGAGAGGTATGGGTTTCTGACCGGCGTAAACACACACGTATAACGTAAGCGTACGTATCGTTCAAGTAGTATAAAAAGTATCGATCCCACGAGGACTTAATACCAAATCTATTAATTTTATGAGGTTAAATGATTACTAGTATCTAACAGGTTGATTGATTGAATTGAAATGGTGATGATTCTAAATTTAAAACCAAGTAAATAAAATTGCACAAAATTAGGTTTAAGAAAATTCAATATTAAAAACTATCTAGGGTTGTGAATCTTTCTAATATCTTTTAAAAGATGAAGTGGTTATTTCATGTTTGTGTAATAAATCAGTTTACTAACCTGGAACACTAAATTATGGAAAAGCCTATGTCGATGGTCAGACGCAAATACCCAGTTTAACCCAATTGAACCATATGTCTATATCAACCAAATTATCTGGATTCATTAAGTTTAAGTTCCAATTATGGCTACCCCCGCCCGACAGGTATATGTCTATCCTGTAAGGAAATCTATTAAAGGGTTATCTATCCTCAAGGAAGATCGTAGGCTATTAAGTCTAAGGCTGAAACCTAAAATTCCTTTATCAAGTTTATTTTAGATTTACCACATCAATCTTATTGGTGATCAGAAAACAAGAAGCATTAAGCTTAAGACTTAATAAGTAAACCTTTAAATTACCCAAACTATAAAATAACCCCTTATAAACCGGTGATATTAGAATTCATCACAACCCCTGATAATTAACTTAGTTACGACACATAACTAGGGCTAGTAACAACTTAAAAGTAAAAGACATAAAGTAAAAATGCTGAAAGGTAAATTGCTGAAAAGTAAATGACAAAAAGTAAATGCCAAAATTAAATACTGAAAATTAAATGTTGAAAAGTAAATGTTGAAAGTAAATTACTAAAAGTAAATTGCTGAAAAATAAATGCTGAAAGTAAATTGCTGAAAAGTAAATAAAGTAAAAGTACAATAAAATAAAATGCTGAGGTAAAATGATCCACTTTTATTACTTCTATTTTAGATATCTCCCTTAATATAATATATTAACTTTGCATGATAATTACCAACCAGCCATATAGGCGGTATCCAGATTAAATCAAATTAATAATTAATTACCAACCGACCAATCAGGCGGTATCCAGTTTAGTCAGGTTAAAACCAATTTAAATAATTACCAACCACCAATATGACGGTATCCTCGTTAAGTCAGGTTTTAACTAGTTTATATATTATAATTAAGGGAGATTAATATAAATATTAGTAATAAAAGTTTTATCTTTTACCCCAGCAAAGGGGAGTTACCTCCTCATTACTGAAAAGTAAAAACTGAAAATTAAAGAAAGAAAAGTACTGTGCGTAAAAGTAAATTGCGGGAAGTAAAAACTGAAAAGTAAAGAAAAGAAAGTGCGAAAGCGGAAATTAATTACTGAAAGCTGTAAATAAACAAACAAGATACAATCTTCTTAGTATTCTTAAGGAATTCCTTAGAAGAAAGTACGAATTTACAAATGAAATGGCTTGGTATTTATAGGCAAAATTTTGCCTCCATCAAATCATCCACCAAATCCATTATTAATTGCTCCACTAATTGCTCCACCAAATCCATTATTAATTGCTCCACTAATTGCTTATCATGTTTGGTGGTGATTTGATAATTTTTATTATTTATTTATTAATTTATTTTTTTGCTTTGAAAATGATTGAAAATGACTTTAATAATTACACACAACACACTTCTGGATAGTTCATCAATTTCGAGCATGAAATCTTCAGAATTCGAAATTATTTTGTCTTTCAAAGTTGTATATCTTTGAGTCTTCTTCAATCTGGAACTTGAATCTGTTCAATCCGATATGGGAGTAAAAAGTTATGCCCAAAATACGACAGATGCGTAAAACTAGAATTTCCAAAACTGCACTTCGTTAAAATGCCCTTTCAAGTTTCCTATCTCCAAAATTAATATGTCAAGTCCCATTTTTGCCCTTATTTGACCCACATTTCGTCCTAAATGATTTCATTGTGTCACAATATTATTTTATCTGCAAAATAAACTAAAATACATTAAAACGTTCATCAAACCCGAGAAACTAAACAAAATATTAAGTAAAAGGGGTGGTAAATATTGATATATTTTCCGCTCATCAGTTTCTGATCTCACCTCATGTGGATATTAATCTTATTGAGGAAGACGAGCCGGCTACGTATGAGGAAGGGATACAAGGTATCGACTCCGGTTTATAGCAAGATGCCATGAATTCCGAAATGGATTCCATGTACACCAACCAAGTTTGGACACTGGTTGATGCACCAGAAGGCGTAAAGCCTATTGGTTGCAAATGGGTCTTCAAGAGGAAGACTGACATGGATGGCAACGTACAAACGTACAAAGTTAGGCTTGTAGCGAAATGGTATCGTCATCAACATGATGTCGATTACGACGAAACCTTTTACCCGTTGCCATGATTAAATCCATTTGGATAATGCTTGCTAATGTTGTATATTTCGATTATGAAATATGGCAGATGGACGTCAAAACCGTTTTCCTTAAGGGAAACCTTTTGGTGGATGTTTATATATAACAGCCTGACGGTTTTATCGTGCCAAAACATGAAAACAAGGTTTGCAAGTTAAATCGATCCATTTATGGATTGAAGCAAGCATCGCGTTCTTGGAACCAACGTTTTGATGAGATCATAACGGTATATGGTTTCATTCAAAACGAAGATGATTCTTGTGTATATAAGAAGGTTAGTGGGAGCGCACTGACATTGATTGTCCTTTACTTTGATAATGTATTGCTTCTTAGCAATGACATTCCCATACAACAATCGGTGAAAGCTTGGCTTTCATTAAAATTCTCCATGAAGGATCTGGGAGAAGCAGCCTTTATTCTAGGAATAATGATCTACCGGGATAGATCTAGAAAGCTGCTTGGACTCTCCCAGAGCACGTACATTGACAAAGTGTTGAAGAGATTCAACATGGATCAGTCCAAGAGGGGATTGTTGCCAGTGTCACATGGCTTCACTCTATCTAAGGACATGTGTCCTAAAACTCAAGATGAGATAGACCACATGAGTCGGATACCGTTCACCTCGGTAGTCGGATCGATCATGTATGCCATGATATGTACGCGACCTGATGTCTCGTATGCTTTGAGCATGTGTAGTCGCTATCAGGCCGATCCAGGTGAAGGTCACTGGATGGCGGTTAAGAATATCCTTAAGTATCTTAGACGAACTAAGGATGCTTTCTTAATCTATGAAGATGGAGAACTTGAGGTAACTGGGTTTATCGATGCAAGTTTCCAAACCGATAAAGACGACTGCAAGTCGCAATCCGGGTACGTATTTTGTTTGAATAACGGAGCAGTAAGCTGGAAATCTTCCAAGTAAGAGACTGTTGCCGATTCAACAACAGAAGATGAGTATATTACTGTAGCTGAAGCGGCCAAAGAGGCAGTTTGGATCCGTAAATTCCTAATTGGATTAGGAGTAGTTCTGTTAGCAGCTGAGCCCGTTCCATTGTATTGTGACAATAACGGGGCTATAGCGCAGGCTAAGAAACTGCGGTCTCATCAACGATCCAAACATGTTCTTCGACGTTTCCATCTGATTCATGAGATCATACATCGTGGCGATGTGAAGATCGAGAAGGTCGTATCAGAGGACAACATTGCAGATCCGTTGACGAAAGCTATTCCTCAGTAAAAGTTTGAGCGACATGTACATAGTTCATGTATTAGATGCTTGAGTGATTGGCTATAGGCCAAGTGGGAGATTGTTAGACAATTATGACCCATAGCGTCACTATTTGTAAAAGACATTATGGTTTTTGTACAAATTAACTATGTAGCAATGTAAATTGCATTTTATCATTTTGTAATTTGATTACTTAAATATATAAATGATAAAAGTCCTTATGATTAGTTCCGGATTACAAGATATGAGACAGTATCAATCCATAACGGTTTAATCATTAAATATCCCTAGTCGTAGTATTATCGAGACTGGACATTGATATGTTATGGAATCGTAATAGCATAGTTCTCGTATATTTAAGTATTGGATACTTATGCAAGTGTGATAGGAGGTTGTGTTTACCGATGGTACGGAAACAACTTCGCTCTGGATAGACCCCGCGGAATCCCATTGGTAGTATGATTATGTGTCTATATTCGATATATTAAACGAAATTAGATTTCGACGCGGAATTAAAATTAGATTTTAATTCCGGCAAACGAATTAATTTAGAATTAATTCGCGAGCGACGTGAATAGTAATTTTGCTAGGCATAATTATTTATTTAAATTTGATTTAATTACGTCGCAACGAAAATTCGTTAATTCGGAATTAGTGAACCCGAGCCCGGAATGTGTTCGCGGGCCCACTCAGATTTTGAATTAAAGTGGGGCCCACAAGTCACATCACAAGTCACATCGCCAGTCATTTTAGTGATGGAAGTCAAGTCACATTTTTGTGATTGACATCCAGACACTATTCATAATGGGAGTAGTTGGAAGCCTTTAATGCTTTTTTCCCTCTAAATTTGATTTAGCCTTTTTGGAAAAGGATATACCAAATTTTGGCTTTGACTTTTCATAAGTGTAATTGGTTTTAGAAATCAAATATACCAAAAGCAAAACTCTCTCTTCCTTCCAGTCATTTGGCCGAATTCTACAAGGCATTTAGGGAAATTTTTGTTGCAAATATTTCCTTATGCTAGCACATTAAAGAATCATATAAGGTGATAGGGAAACCAATCCTTGAGCTTGGAATCAACAACAAATCTTGGAGCTTGGATTTCACATTCAAAAGGACACCTTGGCCGAGCTTCAAAGAGGAATTTTTTGTGTTCAACGAATCCTAAATCAGTTCTTTGTAAGTATGATTCTGCCATTCTTACTTTCGTATTCACATGATTTCATTGCTTTATATGATCTTGGGATGTTCTTAGAGACCAACAATGAGAACCACAATAGATGCTGCTGCTGGAGGAGCATTAATGGAAAAAGGAGAAGATCAGGTCTGGGACTTAATTGAAGAAATGACCAACACCAATTCCTTGTGGCCAACAGAAAGGAGCATGATCCAACGAATAAAAGGAATCCACGAAGTAGGAGCCAACACTGTTGGAAAATTATGACCCATAGCGTCACTATTTGTACAGATCATGATGTTGTTGTACAAATTAACTATGTGACAAAGGAGATTGCACTTTTATCATTTGTGATTAGATCACCTAGATATATAAATGATAGGAGGTCCTTATGATTTGTTCCTGGATTGATAATGATATGAGACAGTATCAGTCCACGAAGGATAAATCATTAAACATCCATAGTCAGAGCATTATCGAGATTGGACATCGATGAATGCGTAAAAGACTAGTATTACACTTGTGCGCGTTGTGAGGGCACAACGACATAGTTCTCATATATTTGGGTATAGGATACTCATGCAAGTGTAATAGGAGGTTGTGTTTTACCGATGGTACGGAAAAAAGCTTCGCTCTGGATAGACCCCCTCAGAATTCCATTGGTAGTATGACTATGTGTCTATGGAAATCCGAAATCAAGGTAGGTGTATTTGGTCTTAACCTGAGACTTGTACCGCTAATACTTGCGACAATCAATATACTTTGGTTGCAGTCGTCCAGGACTTTAACAGGTTTTGTGTACGCCAATGCTGGGTATATTGAGAATCGTAGTGTGTTGGGTGTGATGTCAAGACGGAAGTGTCACTCCAGTCATATGGAGTTGATGATCGCGCATGGATACAGAACTGGTTCTCTAAAAAGGTTGCAACCGTCGGGAAAATATGACTTGGTCATGATTATCCGATATTAAAGAGACTAGTTGCTTGTCATCAGATATATACTCCGTACGGGGCAGACACTGTACCAGCCCCAGGCTTTGTATGTGATCATCCGATACTTGATCGAAATACGCAATACTATGTATACTACGCTTGATATAGATCCTTTATTCCTGTAAGGATATTTCTGGTGAATTGGGTAGGCATGGCGCTTTGCTAGAAACCAACCTTGTCTTGTAAATCGGTATAAACGTAGTACGAGGTACTTACGTGTTCAGATAGTCCGACGACCGAATTTACTGCCAACATATCTGGGGATCTCATGGGTCGCTTCCCAAAGATTCACCGATGACGTATGACTCGCACTTAATTAATCTGGGATTAATAAGATGAGAGAGAAAATTAATCTGGGATTAATTGCGAAGATATTTTATCTGGGATAAAATATCATTTAAAGAGAGAGAACGATTAATTTGGAATTAATCGGTAAATTAATATATTTGATATATTAAATGAAATTGGATTTCGACGCGGAATTAAAATTAGATTTTAATTAGGGCGAACGAGTTAATTTAGAATTAATTCGTTAGCGACGTGAATAGTGACTTCGCTAGGCGTAATCATTTAATTACGACGCAGCGCAAAATTCGTTAATTTGGAATTAGCGAACCCGAGCCCGGGATTATTTGCGAGCGCATTCACATTTTGAATTCTAGTGCGGCACGCAAGTCAAATCAAGCGTCAAATCGTTAGTCGCATCAAGCGTCAAATCACATGTCACTTTGAGTGATGTGACACTTGATTGATTGATGTGATTGATTGAGTTGTTTGGTTGGTGTATGAGTGTGGAACACTCAAGGTTGCTTGAATTCATTTAGTTTGACTTTTGAAAGTTAAAAGTGTATATGATTTTGATAAAAATCAATTACCTTTTTTAGACAACAACTTAATACACAAATAACTCTCTCTCTCTCACAATTCATCTCTCTCTCTCTCTCACGCCCTTTAGGGGCTGTTTTTCTTCTGTTCTTGGCAGTGAACTGCCGTGAGTCTAGAAGGAAAATGGAAGCAAGTGTTTGATTTTTGTGGCAAAAATCAAGAGAGCTAGCACTCCGAGAGACATGCGAAGGTGATAGGGAAGTCCACCCATGAGCCGGGAATCGTTTGACGAAGCTTGGAGCTCACCTATGGCCGAATTTAGAGGAGGTAGTAGCAGCTCACTGCCACATGTACCAGTCCACTGCCGAGTAGAAAGTTGAATTTTTATTGCCTCCCGCATCGCTCAACCGATCGATGTGAGTATTCCGCAACTCCTCGTATGTATTCACATGTGTTTCATGCTTTTTTATTGATCCTTGGGACCTTAGCAAACTCCAACAATGGTATCAGAGCAAGGAAAAATATGAAAAAATTTAGGGCTTAAAATTTGGGTAAACTTGATTTTGAGCATGATTAATGAAATTGGATGAATTAATATGCTTAAATATGTTTGAATTGAGGATTGATTGGATCAATTTGTTGAAATTGTGTTTGGAACAAATTTCCCCAATTTTTGGTGTTGGCCGAATATATGCCCTATTTTGTCTTGGTAATTTTTTGATTTTTGATCATTGGATGTGTTGGAAATCATTCGGGATGTTGATTTAATATCGATTGTGGAATTAATTGGATTGAATTCGAATCGGACATAAAATCCCTAATATTGCCGAGACATAAAGAAGAATGAATGGGTTTGATTTTTGATCAAAATGTGTTGGACACTAATTGATGTAATTGAGCATGATTAATTAGGCTAATTGATGTTTTAGAAATGTTAATTGGGTAATTAATTGTGTAATACACTTTGGTTAATTAAATATGAAATTTGGAATTTTTTGTGTTTAATTAATTGGGCCTTAAATTGGATTTGGGCTTGTAGTGTTGTAATTTGGCTTAGTTGTACTAAGTTGGGTTTAGGAAAAATTGGTTGGATCCAATTGGGCCCAAAACTGCCTCCATAAAGCCCAAATGCGACTAATGGACCTTTAAAGTTTAATTGGGCCTAATGGGCCAAAATTGATTTCTAGGCTTATGGGGTAACTCCCGGATTGGACTTTGGTTATTGGGTTCGACTTTAGTTGACCAAAAGTCCACGCCTTAAGAAATTAATTAAGAGCCCATTAGACTTTAATTAAATTGACGTTGGACGTTAATCGGGCTTTGAGACCCGTTGCGATTAAATTTGGAATTTAAGTCGTAAAGGTTCGTTAATAAAGTGTAGTATTTAATTTGGAATTAAATAGTGAATTAGAATTAAATACAAATTGAATTGGATTTAATTTTGTAGTTTAATTTAATTCGAGAATTCGTACTTTGAGTACTTATTCGTAAAACGAGTTTGACTCGAGCAAAATCAAATCGTTGTTTGAACATTGGATGATCACTAATTATCAGATTAATTAATTTGATTAGATTGATTGATAACATGCTTGTGTGAATACATGGTTGCGATGCATGAATAATGTATATCGGATGAATATTAGATGGGTGGGACAATTTTAGAAATTGTTGTAATAAATTTGGAATTTATTAATTGGACCTGCGTGTCCACCCTTATTACCTCCTTATTCTTTGTATTCTCTTCTCACCTATTCCCCTCAATGTAAATGAGGTTTCTTTAGAAGTGTAGTGTAATAGGTAGAAGTAAATACATGTGCTAGCTGGAGAGAGAAAGAGAGAGATTTGATCTAGGATCAATGTGTAAAGTATCCATCCACATATCATTATTATTTATTTATACGCGCTTTATTATGTATTTAGAATGCATGTTTAAGGGTGTATGATGATGAGACCTTAACAAAGATAATAAATTGGTTGCCAATTTGCACGCGAAAAACCCTCGCAAATTATTAAGCGTTTTTCCTTCCATTGAGTGATTCTTACTCAAGATCCGAGACTGGCATTGGCTTGTTGGCCAAAGTCAAGGCCTTTGTCAGTCGAGGATGTGTTTGAATCACGAGAGCTTTGTTCTATATTGGTGTCTTGTTCAAGTTGTGGTTTGTTGGCCAAAGTCAATACCACTTCTTCTCCATCGACATTGATTACGAAGCTTTCCATGGTCAATGGGTCGCGCTTAACTGGGATCACTAAGTTTGTTGTGCCAAAGCCAAGGCTTAGTTGATTCAGAGGAAAAAAGTTAGGTAATACATTAGATGTATTGGCATATATAAGATATATATTTCGGACTTGGATGTCCCCCTACCGGATCTAGGAATTGGATTGGATCCAATCGATCTTAGAGATCTACCTAGTTAATTATCATACAATTTGTTGGCCAAAGTCAAGATTGTGTGATATTTAACAGGATCCTAGCCCGCTAGGAAACACGGTTTCCCGAGTACTCGACAAAGGGTTAGAGGCTCACCGAAAAATAGTGGGAGGCAAGAATTGAATTTGCAATATTCGTTTAATTACTTGTCATACGCGCTCATTCAAATATCATTCGTCATATAAATTAAATGTTAGTTGGACTAATATTTAAATCATTGTTTTAATTAATAGTTGGACTATATTCAAACTATTCATTTATAGTTGATTTTATAATTGGATTATAGTAATCAATATAATTGATTTTAATCTATTAAATTATAGTTGATTAAATAGTTGGACTATTGTAATCATTATAATAAATAGTACCTAAATCGTTGATTAAATAGTTGGACTATTAGAATCAAGATAAAATTGAAAGATTGACATTTAAAACATAATCCTAGGGAAAATGTATTTAAATGGTTTAATTTTCAAATTGGGAATAAGTTTCAGGATGGTCCTGGAAAAACTAATAAGTTACTTTATTTGATAAAATAACATATTAGGCCTAAGCCCAGAGTTAAGCAAATAGTAGAGCATAATCTTTGGAAGATTTATGTAATGATAACTTAAGTGCTTAATCCATTAAGCTTGTCGTAGTAGACTCCTTAATTTATGAATCAGAACTAAGGATTAGATCCTTAAAGTATGATACTGAAATTGAAGGATCTTTATAAATCTATGCTTAGATTTTAGAAGTACTAAAATTACAATAATAACTCTTGGAGAGTTAATGACTATTCTCAAGGAGACAAATTCAAAGTTTGCAATT
The DNA here is from genome assembly GCA_019454045.1 of Zanthoxylum bungeanum. Classification (NCBI taxonomy): domain Eukaryota; kingdom Viridiplantae; phylum Streptophyta; class Magnoliopsida; order Sapindales; family Rutaceae; genus Zanthoxylum; species Zanthoxylum bungeanum. Next base: position 94,402 of record SKCR01041499.1, read on the forward strand.
AGGCAAGTAGCGCAAGGCGCACTTTACTTCGATATTCTAGAAGGCCAAGGCTTGGCCAAAGGCTTCTGGAATATGAAAAAGGGCAAAAGCAAAATCATTATAATCTTCTATGAAGATAAATGACATATCCTAAAATGTCTGCCTAAATGTGGTAAACGGGATCGCGGAAGCGTGACTGCTGTTTGGACAAAGCAGACATGAAGGAATTGAAGACTGGGCAAGGCTCTGACTTCAAATATGATTGTCATAAATATGTTCATGAATAGTATTGAAATTAGATTTTAAATACTTAGTGTGATACATAAATATATGTATTGATGTTCAGAATCTGTTTTAGACAGGATACTGACTTCAATAGAGATTTATCTGCGAATTGGAAACGGGACGTCTGTCGCTGTTTTAACCGTAGATACCTAATTTTAGGAACTACCCTCGGGTGTGTATCTAAATTAGGAAACTGTTATAATGTAACTAGTTTGACTAGAAACATTATCTCTGTATCAGTGTTTAACCCACTGTGGGTTTACCTTTATATTCTTGAACACTAAAGTGTTTTATTATAAAAGGATGATATTGAGATAAACACATTAGATGTGAATAACAGAGTTTATATTATGAATATAAATAAAATCTCAAACGTATAAAATGACAAACAAATAGCTCAAACTGATTTGATTAAGAGAAACTAATTTGTGGCATTGTTGTCTGGGACACAATCTAAAACAAGAATCGTATATCCGCACTTTTGAAGAGTGGGTACTAGGACTAATTTTATTCCACTCAAATAAAGTCTACGAATCTAGTTTATTGGGTAAAGTGTCTAAAACACATTTACTTGGTAAAAGTGTAAAAGCCACCTATCTGTTAGCCCTAGTTCATAGTGAAGCAAGTGGGCCCATGTCTAGCTAGGCTAGGGGTGGATATGAATATTTCGTGACCTTACAGATGTGGCATCGCGTTATGGTTATGTGTTTCTTTTGAAACAAAAATCGGAAACTTTTAAAGTTTCGACACGAAATAGACAAACAGATCGGCTATAGTATTATACCGTCACAGTAAGACTGTAATGAAAATACTTAAGCAATAAGTTTATAATATACATGAAAAAGTATAGTATTCTTTCAATGAGGACTCCTCCCGGAACACGTCATTTGACTGTGTGTCCGAACTGAGTAACCGAATTTTATTGGACATGATAAGGTTAATCATGAGTAGCTCTGAGCTACCATTTCCTTCAATAGATATGCATAAACAGTGCAGAACTTATTTTGAATAAGGTTCCATAAAATCTGTTTGACAGATTACATATTAGATATGAACGGGAAAAGAAACCGGATTTCGCATTCATGAAAATTTGGGTATGCTAGGCATATGTTTGGATGATACCAAACTAGAACCCAAATTGGATAAGTGCCAATTGTAGGTTATCCTAGGGATACCAAAGTGTAGTACTTATACAACTCACAAGAGAACAATTAGATTGTTGCTCGCCATGTGGTTTTCCTAAGAGGAATACCCATATGCAGTGGTAAGTGGGAGGATAGTAAAGCTCGATGAAAATCGGAGTGATACTGTTCCAGGCACCGAATCCTAATGGAACATAAATAGTTCATCATGGATGAAACTAAACCATTAATCTTCGAATACACAAGAACCACGTATGTCGGAGAGAGTCAGAAACAACCTAGGGTATGAGTTTCTGATCTCACCTCATAAAGATGTCTATCTTATTGAGGAATACCAACTGACTACGTATGAGGAAGTGATACAAGGTATCGACTCCCTATTATGACAAAGTGTCATGAGTCTGAAATGGATTCCATGTATATCAACCAAGTTTGGATACTACTTGATGTACCACAAGGCATTGTGCCTAATGATACTATATAAGTCTTCAAGGAAGACATACATGGATGGCAATATACCAACGTACAAAGCTAGGCTTGTAGCGGAAAGGTATCATTATCAATATTGTGTTGATTACGATTCAACCTTTTACCTGTTGCCACGGTAAATCCATTTGGATAATCTTGCTACTGCTGTATGTTTCATTTATGAAATATGTCAACTGAATGGGAAAATCGCTTTCCTGAAAAGGAAACCTTTAGGAGGATGTTTACAACATCCTGTCGGTTTTGTCGTACCAAAACTAGCAAACAAGGTTTGCAGGTTAATCGATCCATCTTTGGATTGAAACAAGCATAGGTTCTTGGAATTATCGTTTTGATGTAATCATAATGGAGTATGATTTAATTCAAAAACGTAAAAGATTCTTGTGTATATAATAGGGTTAGTGGGAGCGTACTGACAATACTGTCCTGTAAATAATGATAATATGTCATTTCTTGGAAATGATATTCCCATATAAACAATCGGTGAAAGCTTGGCTTTCGAGAAAAACTCTCCGAGAACTCGTACATTGAAAAATGTACGTGACCTGGTGTCTCATCGCTTTGAGCATATGGATTCACAAACAGGCCAATTTAAGTGATAGTCACTGGATTGATGTTAAGAACATCCGTTAGTATCTTATATCATGTGGATTTTATTATTTTAGAAACACTACCTGTGGCACACAGCTATAAGCCAATCCCTGTAATACTTGGTCGACCATTTTTAGCGACAGCTAATGCTTTAATAAATTGCAGGAATGGAATCATGAATCTTTCTTTTGGCAACATGACATTAGAGTTAAATATTTTTAACATGTGCAAACAGCCATATGATGAAGATAATAAAAACGAAAGCGAAAAATCAATTGAACCTATTGTGGATGATCATATTCAGGGGAGTTTATCTGATCCCATGAATTTTTTTACTGCTAATTATGTTGAGTCAAGTGCGCAAACAGATTCGGATATTACTAATGATTTCTACTTGACTCTATTCAGGTATTGGAAGACGATGGAAAGATTAAAAATTTGGAAGAACTGGAAACACTGGAAGAAGAAAAACATGAAGAAGCACCCAATTTGAGTAAAAGCTTTGCCAGAATGACTGAAATATGCATTTCTAAGATAATCAAACTTACCATGTGGTAATTTCTTCTTCTCTCACAAGCGATCAAGAAGGTAAACTTTTAAATGTGTTGAAAGAACATAAACTGGCAATTGGATGGACTTAAAAGACATAAAAGATATTAATCCATTAATCTGCTCACACTGAATACATCTAGAAGATAATTTAGGACATATCGTCAACCCCAAAGAAATTAAACCCTCACATTAAAGAAGTAGTAAAACCGAGGTTCTTAAACTTTTGATGCATGCATTATCTATCCTATGTCTGATAGTAAGTGGGTAAGTCCTACACAGGTTGTACCTAAAAAGTCTGGAATCACTGTTGTACAAATTGATAAAGGGGAATTAATCCCAACTCGCATTTCATCTAGTTGGCGTATGTGCATTGATTATAGAAAATTAAATGACGCAACTAGAAAAGATCATTTCCCTTTGCCATTTATTGACCAAATTTAGAAAGAGTAGCTGGACATAATACTATTGTTTCTTGATGGTTACTCGGGTTATTATCATATTCATATGCTTTAGAAGACCAGGAAAATACCACATTCACATTCCCCTTTGGAACATTTACATTTGGGAAAATGCCTTTTGGACTTTGTAATGCATCTGCAACATTCCAACGATGCATGTTGAGCATATTTAGTGACTTGGTTGAACACTGTTTAGAGGTCTTTATGGATGATATAACTGTCTTTGGAAATTCATTTGATAATTGCTTGACTAATCTGGAAAATGTTTTGAAAAGATGTGAAGAAAAAAGACTTGTATTAAATTGGGAAAAATGGCATTTCATGACTGATTCATGAATTGTTTTAGGACATGTTGTGTCGTCTAAAGGTATTGACGTCTAAAGGTATGAGGTTGACAAACCAAAAATAGAAGTCATTTCTAAATTACCATAACCAAAAACAGTCAGGGACATTCATTTTTTTTTTAGGACATGCAGGATTTTATAGGAGGTTCATTAAAGACTTTAGTACCATATCCAGACTCTTATGTAACCTCCTGTTAAAAGATGCAACATTTGAATGGACAGAAGAATGTCAAAAAATCATTCCAAAAATTATCAGTCTTTTGACTTTTGCTCCTATTATGCAATCCCCTGATTGGTCATTGCCCTTTGAGCTAATGTGTGATGCTAGTGATTATGCAGTTGGTGCAGTTCTAGGTCAGAGAAAGGAAGGTAAGCCAAGTGTAATATATTACGCTAGTAGAATATTAAACAATGCACAATAAATTACACTACCACAAAAAAGAACTAATTGCCTGTAATATTTACATTGGATAAATTCGATCATATTTAATCGGTTCTTTGACTGTTGTTTACTCTGATCATGCGCTATTAGATATTTGATGTCTAAATAGGATGCCAAGCCAAGATTAATACGGTGGATTTTGTTGCTTCAAGAATTCAATCTCACAATCAAAGATAAAAAGGGGCAGAGAATGGTGGTTGCAGATCATTTATCGAGACTCACAAACTAGTCATTAATCGATACCACTCCCATCAATGATTTTTCCCGATGAATTTTTATTTTCTGTAAACTTAATGTCTTGGTATGCTATATTGTCAATTTCCTTGCAACAGGAAAGATACCCCCAGACTTGAGCAACAAGATAAGAGGAAATTTTTGACCAAAGTCTAAAGATTCTACTAGGATGATCCTTATCTGTTTAAAAGCTACCCTAATCAAATTTTCAAACGATGCATACCTGACAGTAAGATTAGTGGTGTTATTCAGTTCTGTCATTCAGAAGCATGTGGAGGTCATTTCCCATCTAAGAAAACCGCTGTAAAAATCTTGCAGTGTGGATTTTATTGGCCCACCATTTTTAAAGATACATACACTTTCTGCAAAACTTGTGAACATTGTAAAAAGTTGGGATCTATTTCAAAAAGAAACATGATGCATTTAAATCTCATCCTTGTCATCGAAATCTTTGATTGTTGGGGGATAGATTTCATAGGCCCATTTCCACCATCCTTTGGATTTTTATATATTTTAGTTGCAGTCGACTATGTTTCAAAAGGGTTAGGTAATTCCTTTTCGGAATAATGATCACACAACTGTGATCAAAATTTAAAAGAAAACTTGTTGAGTCAATTTGGAATTCCTCGGGCCATCATAAGTGATGGAGGTAAACACTTTTGTAATAGACCCTTTGAATCCTTAATGAATAAGTATGGAGTCACACATAAAGTTTCCACCTCTTATCACCCCTAGACAAACAGACAAGTAGAATTAGCAACTAGGGAAATTAAACAAATTCTAGAAAAAACGGTTAACCCAAATCGCAAAGATTGGTCTCTTCGACTAACTGATGCACTCTGGGCATATCGAACAGCTTTCAAAAAGTCCTTGGGTATGTCTCTCTATCGTCTAGTTTATGGGAAACCTTGTCATTTGCCTGTAGAACTTGAGCATAAAGCATTTTCAGCTATTAAAGCATTTAATTCAAACCTTGAAAATGCTGGTCATGAACGTAAATTGCAACTAAATGAACTTGAAGATTTAAGGAATGATTCATATGAGAATACGAAAATTCTTAAAGCTAAAACTAAAGTCTTTCATGATAGTCGAATTTCACGAAAAATATTTGAAGTTGGTCAAAAGGTTTTGCTTATAATTCTCGTCTTCATTTATTTCCTGGAAAGTTAAAATCCAAATGGAGTGGCCCATTTATTTTAAACACGTTTACCCATACGAGGCTATTAACATTGAGAATCCTAGGGACGGTGATGTATTTAAAGTAAATGGACAACGTCTGAAACCTTTTTGGAGTACTCAAAATTCAAGAAACTTTTTTTCTGTCAGACCCAGTAGACCTTGATTGATGTAGTTTCTTCATGTTTTGTTAATGTTTTTGTAATTTCCATTTTCTTAGTTTTGCACCGTTCTTGTTCTTTTATTTTATCTCACACCCCGGTAAAGCAGCGAATAACGGTACTCCGTGACTCAAGTCAGTTATTCAGTTTCCTAAAAATACGGATACCCTACAAACCAAGGTATGGAAGAAACTCTCGCAACCCTCCATAAATATTACTTAAAATTGGATTTCGACACGGAATTAAAATTGGATTTTAATTCAAGTGAATGAATTAATTTGGAATTAATTCGTAAGTGACTTCCGTAATAATTTTGCTCGGCATTATTATTTAATTAAATTGAATTTAATTACGTCGCGACGGAAAATTCGTTTAATCAGATTAAACGAAATCGGGCCCAAAGTCGTGTTGTGTGTGCCAACAAATTTTGAATCTAAAGTGGTGTGACCCACTTTACTTACCTCAACTTTGACAATTGATGGAAGTAGTTGGCTTGTATTTATTACAACTTTTTTCAACATAACCATTTAACTTTTTGAAATTTAAAGTCAACACAAACTTTGGATTAGTTTTGAATTATTCATCTCCTTCTTTCTTTCATGTTGGCCGAAACTTTGCTTCTATTCCTTTGGAAATTTGTTGTAAAATTTCAAGTAAGATAAGCACTTCAAGAGTTAAAAGAAGGTGATAGGAAAACTCACCATTGAGTTTGGAAATCATTTCAAAGATTGGAGTTTCTACATTCATGGATTTTTGAAATCTAAAAACCGATCAATGTAAGTTATTCCACAAACTTTCTTGATAATTCACACACAAATCACGCTTAGAGATCCCGTGGGATGTCTAGGACACTAACACTGGTATCAGAGCAAGATCTAAGCTTGATTTGGATTCTAGGGTTTATATACTTTAATTTGGGATTTTATGTTGGAGCTTGTAAATGCCTAAATTGGTTTATTTGGTTGTGTTTATATGATGTTGAATTTGATTTGTGCATCTTTGGAATTGAGAAAAATTGATTAGATAAAAAATCCTCAATTCTTATGTCATGGCCGAAAAACTACCCCTAGAATGTTCATGGTGATTTTGAAAATTTGACAATTGGATGTGTTAATAGCATGAATAAATCTTATATGTTGATTTAATTGGATTAAAATCAAATTGAGTGTTATTTTATGTCAAATTACCGTGAGCTATAAGCATGTTTAATGAATTGTTTGGCTTCAATTTGTGTTGGACATGAATTGAAATGTAAAGTATGATTAGTTAAATTAATTAGTACTTTGGAAATATTAGATTAATTGATTAATTGTACTAATTACACTTTAATTAGATTAATATGTAATTTGGAATGATATATTAATGTTAATTGTTGTAATTGGGCTTAACGGGCTTGGTTGGGCCAAGTATGGATTTGGACAATTGGGTTGGATCCAATTGGGCCTAAAACCATTTCCATAAAGTCCAAACATGACTTTTAGGCCTTTAAAAATTTAATTGGGCCTAAAATTGATTTTTGGCATAGGGTGATTCCTATTTGGGCCTTGGCATCTTGGGTTTGATCCATAATGGCCAAAGCCCATGCCTAAAGAATTAATTGAAAGCCCATTGGACTTTAATTTAATAGTATTGGATATTAATTGGCCTTTGAGACCCAATTGGATTGGATTTGGAATCCAAGTCTTTAAGGCACAAAAATAAGTGTAATTATTTAATTGGAATTAAACCTATGAATTAGTATTGGATACAATTTAAATTGGATTTAAAATTGTAGTTCGATATAATTCAAGAATATGTACTTTGAGTATTTATTCATAAACGAGTTGGACTCGCGCAAATCAAATCGTTGTTTGAACATTGGATGGTCATTAATTCAAAGATTAATTAATTGGATTAGATTGATTGAATAACATGCTTTGTGTGAATACTTGGATGTATTTGTATGAATAATGTATATCGGATGGATATTAGATGGGTGGGGGCAATTTTGGAAATTGTTGTAATAAATTTAGAATTTATTAAATTGGACCTGCGTGTCCAGCCTATTATCTATTTACTCTTGTATTTCTCTTCTCACCAATTCCCCTAAATGTAAATGAGGTTTCTTTAATGTATTATGTAATTGGGTAGAAGTATGTAAAGTGCTAGCGGGAGAGTAGAAAGAGAGAGATTTGTTCTAGGAATAAATTGTATCGTATATCCATCCGCATATCATTATTAATTTATTCGCGCCTTATTTTTCTTTTAGAATGCATGTTTAAGGGTGTATGATGAGACCTAATCAAAGATAATAAATTGGTTGCCAATTTACGCGAAAAACCCTCACTCAAATATTAAGCGTTTTTCCTTCCATTGAATGGTTCTCTCTCAAGATCCAAGATTGGCATTGGTTTGTTGGCCAAAGTCAAGATCATTGTCCATCGCGGATGTTTGAACCATGAAAGCTTTGTTACATATCGCATGTCTTGGGCAGTTGTGATTTGTTGGCCAAAGTCAAGGTCACTTATGTACATCGACGTGGATTACGAAGCTTTCCCACTGTCAATGGGTCATGCTTAACTGGAATCATTAAGCTTGTTGAGACAAAGCCAAGGCTTAGTTGATTCAGAGGAAAAATGTTATGAAATATATTGGATATATGTTTTAGACTTGGAGGTCCACCTACCAGATCTAGGAATTGGATGAGATCCAATTGATCTTAGAGATCTACCTAGTTAAGTTTCATACAACTTGTTGGTCAAAGTCAAGGTTGTGTGTTATTTAACGGGATCCTAGCCCACTACGAAACTGGGTTTCCCGAGTACTCCACAGAGGGTTAGAGGCTCACTAAAAAATAGTGGGAGGCCAATATTAAATTTGCAATTTCGTTTAATACTTGCTTACACGTGCTCTTTTAATTTATTTATCGTTGTTATAAATACATATTAGTTGGACTAATATCTTTTATTGATTTCTATGAACAGTTGGACTGTACTTAAAATACTACTCCACTTGTAGTTGGTTATATAGTTGGACTATAGTAACCATTACATTTTGAGTGTACCTGAAATCGTTGATTGGATAGTTGGAGTATTGCAATCGAGATGGCTGGAAAGATTAGCGTTAGGGACATCATCATAGGCGAAAATATCTTTAACGACATAATTTTTCCAGATTGGGAAATGAACCTCAAGATAGTTCTGGGGGATGAGAAGTTACTCTATGTTATAGAGAAACCTCTCGGGCCTGAGCCCGGAGTTGAGAAAATAGTAGAGCATGAGCTTTGGAAGACTCATCGTGATGATAATTTTAGTGCTCAATCCTTCATGCTTGCCGCAATGACTCCTCAATTTCATCGTCAGAACAAAGGATTGGATCATTATAGTATGATGTTGAAATTGAAGGATCTTCACAGATATAATCTTAGATCTCAGAAGCACGAATTGCACAAGAAGCTCTTTCGCTCGCGTATGTCAGAGGGTACGTCTGTCAAGCACTAGGTGTTGCAGATGATTGCTGACATCGAACAGCTAGGTTAGCTGGGCATTACCTACGAGGCCGAGACTTCCATAGATTTGATCTTACAGTCTCTGCCCGAATGCTGGGACGGGTTCATAATGAACCAAGAGAAAATTCTTGGAGAGTTAATGGCTATGCTCTAGAAGGCAGAGCCAGAGCTTCCAAAAGGGCGAGAAGCGCAAGACGCGTCTTACTTTGACATCCCAGAAGGCCAAGGCTTGGCCGAAGGCTTCTGGGGGTGTATAGAAAAAGGGCAAAGGCAAAATCGTCACAGTCTTCTGTGAAGACAAATGACATATCCCAAGATGTCTACCTAAACTGTGGCAAACGGGGTCACTGGAAGAGCGACTACCGTATGGACAAGGCATACATGAAGGAAATGAAGGCGGTCAAGGCTCCGACTTCAGGTATGTTTGTTATTGTAATAAATGTGTCCACTACTGGTTTTAAAAATTAGATTTTGATACTGGATATGGTACATACATATGTACTGATGCGTGGGATCTGCTGATTAGCAAGAGACTGGCTTCAGATGAGATCGACCTACAAGTAGGAAACGGGACAATAGTCGTTGTTTTGGCCGTTAGGACTTATGTTTTGAACCTGTCCTTGGGACATGTAATTACATTAGGTGACTGTTATTTTGTACCTAGTTTGACTAGGGACATCATCTCTGTATTTTGTTTAACCCGTTGCGGGTGTACCTTTTTATTCTGGAACACTATATGTTTTGTATATAAAGATAATATTTTGTTATGTACAGCAGATGTTAATAATAGTCTTTATATTTTGAATATAAACGAATCTCAAACATATAACATGACAAACTAAAGGCTCAAATTGAGTAATACAGATGAAACTATATGTGGCATTGTTGTCTGTGACACATCAACAAGACTCGTATATCCACACTTTCGAAGAGTGGATACTGGACGGATTTGATCCTGATTCATATGATGTCTGCGAATCCTATTTATTAGGCAAAGTGCCTAAAACACCTTTTAGTTGTAAGGGTGTAAGTGCCACTGAGCTGTTAGCCCTCGATCATAGTGACGTGTGTGGGCCCATGCCTAGCCAGGCTAGAGGTGGTTATGAATACTTCGTAACCTTTACGGATATTGCATCGCGTTATGGTTATGTGTATCTTATAAAACACAAGTCGGAAATTTTTGAGAAAATCAAAGAGTTTCGACAAGAAGTATAAAATAGACCGGTAAAAGTATTAAAACATTGCGGTTGGACCGTGGTGGAGAATACTTGAGCAATGAGTTTCTCGATTACTTGAAAGAGTATGGTATTATTTCACAGTGGACTCCTCCCGGAACACCTCAATGAACGGTGTGTCCGAACAGAGAAACCAAACTTTCTTGGACATGGTAAGGTTAAAGATGAGTTGCACTGAGCTATCAATTTCCTTCACGGGATACGCATTGAACAGTGCAATACTTATTTTGAATAAGGTTCCGTCAAAGTCTGTTGGACAGACTCCATATGAAATATGGACAGGAAAGAAATCGGGTTTCTCATTCCTGAAGATTTGGGATGCTGGGCATATATTAAACGTTTGGATGGTGCCAAACTAGAACACAAATCGGATAAGTGCCTATTTGTAATTGGTTATCCTAGGGAAACCAATTTCCACAACCCATAAGAGAACAAAATATTTGTTGCTCTCCATGCGGTTTTCCTTAGAAGAATTCCTAAATGCAATGGTAAGTGGGAGGAAAGTAAAACTCGATGAAAATCAGAGTGATACTATTCCTGGCACCGATCCCCTCACATAACACGAACATTTCATCATAGATGAGACTGTTCCACAACCTTCTAATACACAAGAACCGCGTAGGTCGGAGAGAGTCAAAAAACAACCTTAGAGGTATGGGTTTCTGATCTCACCTCATGTAGATATTAATCTTATTGAGGATAATGAACCGGCTACGTATGAGGAAGTGATACAAGGTATCGACTCCGCTTTATGGCAATGTGCCATGAAGTCCGAAATGGATTCCATGTATACCAACCAATTTTGGATACTGGTTGATTTACCAGAAGACATTGTGCCTATTGGTAGCAAATGAGTCTTCATGGTGAAGACAAACATGGATGGCAACATACGAACGTACAAAGCTAGGCTTGTAGCGAAAGGGTATCATCATCAACATGGTGTCGATTACGACGAAACCTTTTACCCGTTGCCATGATTAAATCCATTTGGATAATGCTTGCTAATGCTGTATATTTCGATTATGAAATATGGCAGATGGACGTCAAAACCGCTTTCCTTAAGGGAAACCTTTTGGAGGATGTTTATATACAACAGCCTGACGGTTTTATCATGCCAAAACATGAAAACAAGGTTTGCAAGTTAAATCGATCCATTTATGGATTGAAGCAAGCATCGCGTTCTTGGAACCAACGTTTTGATGAGATCATAATGGTATATGGTTTCATTCAAAACGAAGATGATTCTTGTGTATATAAGAAGGTTAGTGGGAGCGCACTGACATTGATTGTCCTATACGTTGATGATGTATTGCTTCTTAGCAATGACATTCCCATACAACAATCGGTGAAAGCTTGGCTTTCACTAAAATTCTTCATGAAATTCTTGGGAGAGGCAACCTTTATTCTAGGAATAAGGATCTACTGGATAGATCTAAAAGTTGTTGGCACTCTCCGAGAACTTGTACATTAACACATGACGTCTCTCTATCTAAGGACATGTGTCCTAAAACTCAAGATGAGAGATATTCAATGAGTCAGATCCCATTCGCTTCTGCAGTCGGATCGATTATGTATGCCATGACATGTACGCGACATGGTGTCTCATGTGCTTTGAGCATCTTGAGTCACAATCAGGCCGATCCAGGTGATGGTCACTGGATTGATGTAAAGAACATCCTTAAGTATCTTAGACGAACTAAGGATGCTTTCTTAATAAATGGAGAAGGAGAACTTGAGGTGACTAGGTTCACCGTTGCAAGTTTCCAAATCGAATAAAACGACTGTAAGTCGCAATAAGGGTACATATTTTGTTTGAATAACGGAACAGTGAGCTGGAAATCTTCCAAACAAGATATTGTTGCCGATTCAACAACAAAAATGGAACACATTGCTGCGGCTGAGGCCGCAAAAGAAGCATTTTGGATCTATAAAATTCTTAATTAGATTAGGAGTAGTTCTGTTAGTACCTGAGCTAGGCTACAACACAGGCTAAGGAATTACGGTCTCATCAATGATCCAAGTATGTACTTCGACGGTTTCATCTGATTCGTGAGATCACACATCGTGGCGATGTCAAGATCGACAAGATCATTTCGGATGATAACCTTGGATATCCGCTCACGAAAGAGATATCTCAGTATAAGTATGAGCGACTCGTACATAGTTCATGTGTTGGACACTTGAGTGATTGGCTATAGGCCAAGTGGCAGATTGTTGGACAATTATGACCCATAGCATCACTATTTGTAAAAGACATGGTGTTCTTTATACAAATTAACTATATGACAAAGGAAATTGCTTTTTTCTCATTTTGTAATTGGATTACTTTGAAATATAAATGATAAAAGTACATATGATTAGTACAGATTAATAAGATATGAGACAATATTAATCCATAAAATGTTTAATCATTAAATATCACTAGTCGTAGTATTATTGAGACTGGACATCAATATTGCGGAATAGGCTAGTATTACATTTGTGCGCATTATGGAAGCTTAACGGCATAGTTCTCATATATTTAAGTATTAGATACTTATGCAAGTGTGATAGGAGGTTCTGTTAGCCGTTGGACCGGGAACAGCTTCGCTCTGGATAGACCCCTCAAAGTCTCATTGGTATTATGAATATGTGTCTATGGGAATCCGAATCAGTGGTCTTAACCTGAGACTTGCATCGCTAATACTTGCGACAATCAGTATACTTTGGTTTTGGTCGTCCGGAGCTTTAACAGGTTCTGTGTACGCCTCTTCTAGGTATACTGAGAATCGTAGTGTATTGGGTGTTGTCAAGATGGAAGTATCACTTCAGTCATATGGAGATGATGATCACGCAGGGATACAAAACTAGTACTCTTAAATGCTATAACTATCGGGATAGTATGACTAGGTCATGATTATCGTATTACAGAGACTAGTTGCTAGTGATCCGATATATGCTTCGTACGGGGCAGACACAATTCCAGCCTTAGGCCTAGCATGTGACATCACATACTGGATTGTATTACGCAATACATAATATACTACGCCTGATACAGATTATATATATTCCATGTTGAATATATTTCTGGAGAATTGGGTAGGCATGGTGCTTTGCTAGAAGCCAACCATGTCTTGTAAATCGGTAAGAACCTGGTACCGGGTACACACGTGTTCGGATAGTCCGATGACCGTATTTACTGCCAACATATCCAGGAATCTCTTGGGTCGCTTCCCAAAGATTCACCGATGACATTTGACTCGAACAGAATTAATTTGGGATTAATTATGAGAGAGAAAATTAATCTGAGATTAATTATGGTAAGAATTAATCTGGGATTAATTATCAGAGAAAATTAATCTGGGATTAATTGCGTCAAGAATTAATCTGGGATTAATTCGTGAAGAAGAGATAACGCGATTAATTTGAAATTAATCGGTAAAATATATTTAATTTATTTGTTTGGGCTAAAATAATATATTGGATATATTAATTGAAATTGGATTTCGACACGGAATTAAAATTGGATTTTAATTCAAGCGAACGAATTAATTTGGAATTAATTCGTAAGCGACTTCTGTAATAATTTTACTTGGCATTATTATTTAATTAAATTGGATTTAATTACGTCGCGACGGAAAATTTGTTTAATCGGATTAAATGAAATCGGGCCCAAAGTCGTGTTGTGTGTGCCAACCAAATTTTGAATTTAAAGTGGTAGGACTCACTTTACTTACATCAACTTTGACAATTGATGGAAGTAGTTGGCTTGTATTTATTACAACTTTTTCCAACATAACCATTTAACTTTTTGAAAGTTAAAGTCAACACAAACTTTTGGATTAGTTTTGAACTATTCATCTCCTTCTCTCTTTCATGTTGGCCGAAACCTTGCTCTATTCCTTTGGAAATTTTGTTGCAAAACTTCAAGTAAGCTAGCACTTCAAGAGTTAAAAGAAGGTGATAGGGTAACTCACCCTTGAGTTTGGAAATCATTTTCAAAGCTTGAAGCTTCTACATCCATGAAATTTTTGAAATCCTAAAACCGATCAATGTAAGTTATTCTGCAAAATTTCTTGATTAATTCACACACAAATCACGCTTAGAGATCCTGTGGCATGTCTAGGACACTAACAAAAACACGCAAACTATTATTAATACAAATAAAAATATATAATTAAAATACTAAAAATAAATACAAACAAGATCGGGCTCGGCGTCGCGACGCGTTGGTCCTTGCGCGTTGCGATGAGATGGCAACGTATTTTGCTGAGATGTTTGACACGTGTAAAGGGAAGGTTGAGGCGCTAGTTTTGGGAGCAGAGGATGAAGAGGCCATTGATAACAGAAGGTCGAGATGCGATAAAAAGTGAGTTTGCAGAGGAAGTCGAAGGTAAGTGAATACCAGAATGGGATGAATCCTTATGTAACAGACGAATGGCTTAACCTGAGACGTGTGTCGCAATACGAATTGTCGAGAAGTGAAAGCGGCGGGAAAACGGAAAAGGATGAAATGTTGCTCTAGACAGGTGTTCGAAAGCAACTCACTGCGAAAGTGACGTGCGACGGAAGGGAACACGGAATGACGTAAAGACGGCTCTTAATGGGCCTCATGATGAAACGTATAGGAAATGGCCACATATTTATTGCAGAAGTGATAGGGTCACGGATGACTCTAAAAGGAAGCCCGACAGGTTACAGAGCGAAGAGTTCCATCCCAGGTTTTACATCACTCGATCTTGTAGCATCGGCCTCCAGCAGATCGGCCGAACCTCAAAATATTAGCATTGACCTCCAGATCGGCCAAGGACAGATGTCAATACTACATCCTCCAGAGGCATCGCTCAAGCTGTTTCCATTATTGGCACAAGCAGTAAAGACAAAATTGATATGACAAGACCGTCAGGCCGAATGCTTACTTTCGGCAAAAAACCAGACCTAGAGCAGGGAGCCCCAATTGGTCAGGTAACACATGGAAAAAGCGCTTCACGTGAAAACATTATCATGACTTAGGAGTATATAAAAAGAGGAAGGTTGAAGAAGTAATTTGCAGGGTTTCCCAACCACCCATTTAAGGGTCGATCTTTACTCAAAACATCGCAGTTTGGCCCTCCGTAACCAAACAGACCCCCTAAGATAAAAAAGAAAAGATCGGGAGAGGCAGAAGAAAGTCGAGAAAAAGAAAAGATCTGCATGAGACAAAGGACATCAGAAGCGAAAGCTTCTCTTCGATGAAGTGTGAAATGGAATGTAAAGAGATTAGCTAACGGACATCCACACGGTGTGAGGTGTGAAATGAAATGTAATGGTGGGGATGGACTATGTCGTTAGCGACAACTGACCAGGGTCCTCCGTCTGGAAGGTACTGCATCCCCTGGTTGTGGATGGGTGACGACCGGAGACAACGGCGGATCGTATGCCTCTGCGCAGAGGGTGCCGCACTCCTCGGCTTCGCGGGTTCTCTGGACTGGGGATCGGCCAGGAAACTGGCTCGGTTGGCGTGGTGTCTTCCCTGCACGAGGGAAGAACGAACCTGGATGAAAAACAGAAAATCACCCTAGAAACAAAAGGAATGACCGTACAAGTTTCTATCATTCCAATCTATACGCCTTTTCGATGGAAGACCGGAGAAGTTCACCTCGATCTCCACTTCCGGTTCAATCATGGTAAACTTGGGGGACAATTGTTGACAAAGGAAATAATGTCACCCTAGAACGAAATCGCCCTAAGACGAAGGAAAGAACGAAGGGAGGAAGGACGATAGAGCGAAGAGCGACGAAGAGTCGAGACGACCGAAGTAGCGGTTAGGACGAAAATGCATGATGCAGTTGCTTCCACAATCGCAACTTTGGACGATTTTCCTCCACACCGAGCAGTTGAGACACGCAGCTCAACGGTTACAGGCACGATCCGGCAGCTGCAGGGAGATATTGAGACCGCCCAAGCGGTTTACAAGTTTCACTATAAAAGCTCAACCCACGATCAAGCAGTTGAGACGCACACCCAACAGTTGAAGGCACGATCCAACAGCTGCAGGGAGATACTAGGACCGTCCAAGCAGTTTTACAAGTTTCACTATAACAGCTCAATCGGACAGATAAAAGAAAGACAATCAAATGAAGACTCAAACGAACATTTTTTTTTATCTTTTAGTTTCTATAACTTTGAGGACTGTAATTTGTGTGCTTGCACCCTTGGAGACACCTTACACATTTCTCTTTCATTTTCGCGCACAAAAATCGCGCAAACAGTAACTGAACCAAAACGGTGAGTTTTTACCGTAATTATGAGCAATCAATCTTTCTAAAGGGTTTGAAACTGGAAATTGTTAGTTTTATCCCACGAACAGATAAATCAGCAAGACAATTTCGGGCAACCCAGCAGCGCTCTTTGAAATTTCAAGCAGGAAGAAGAAAGGCAGTCGTTGTTACGTTATAACGTGATCCATGCTCGAGTACAGGATAAGTAGGCCACACCGGCCCCCTCTGGTTTGCCTAGTTGCTTTGATGGAAAAAAAAAAAATACTACCAAGCACCGAGGCGGTCCTCTCATTTTCATTCGCTGATAAGATCGAATGACACGTGGGTGATATGACACGTGTCATTAAAGGGTATGCAAGCCAACACAACAGCTGGGGCCCAACACTTATCATTCCGTACCATGAATTATCGGTCTCACATGATTGGACCCCACCCTAAGGACTGCGTTTTGCTTCAGCCTACCTATTGTAAACCAATAAATTCACGCCTACAATTCTCCGTTCTTACTTACAGTAAGATGTAATTTATTCACCTTTACGGGGATAATATCGTCATTACACTTTCATACAATTACGTGGCATCTTGGGGGTGCAGGCTAAGTGAACAAATTTTATTTTATTTAATTAATAATTAATTCAATAAGTAATTAAAATATAGAAGAAAAGCCTAAATCAAAAGCTGAGACGCGGACGCCACAACCAAAATTCCTCGATGAGCTACGCGCTCTCTCACTCTGACCCTCACTCGCTCTCGTGAATGCTGAATAGAGAACTGACCCCAAAGTACAGCTATATTTACCAAAATGGTAACCGGAGGAAGCACCGGACAGTTTAGAACCTAAAATTTAATCGATCCGTCTCGGCAAGTTATCACAGACCGGAATTCGTGACCATGTCACCGGGAGAGACGGTTTCCCGGTCACTTCTCGACAAGCCTCTCCACCAACTCACTGAAGATGACATTTCTCAGGTCACTCGTGAAGATTGCCGCCGATACCTCAAAGAAAAAGGTCACCTTCACTCTGTTCTGCGATCTTTACTTTTGTATGTGTAGTGTTATTTTGAGTGAGGTTTTACTTTTATTTGCTTGAACCTGAGGTGCAGGCATGAGAAGGCCATCGTGGAACAAATCGCAGGCGATTCAGCAAGTGATCTGTCTCAAGACGCTACTTGAAACGACGACCGATTCGGAGGCCACCGAGGCACGAAAGAAACTTTACAGTGTGAGCGTCAGATTCTCCTTTTTCTCTGCCGTTGCTTTTTATTATTTTATCAATTGTTTAATTTGTTGATTAAGGCGATTTACTTTATTAAGCAAAGTTGAGGACACTTTTTTTTCATTATCATATTTTAATTATTGTTAACTAAGTGGTGCGACTGTGTGTTTCTTTGTTAGATTAAATTAATGATTTCTTGTAGGTCCCTTCACATTCGGTTGTTACAGTTAAGGGGACGTGTGAACCGGCTCCCTGCCAGCGTCAGGATGCCCCAAAGTCTGATTTTTCAGGCGACTCTGCTAGCCGACTTGCAGCTGACAATGATTCTGTTTCTCCCAGGTTGAATATAGAAATGCAATTAAATGTTAACTTGTTTATTTATTGTTGAGATATAATTGTTTGGAATAGGAGGATTTTAGTTGGCTCCGTCGATACAAAATTTGAATGCCTTTAGTTAAGGGGTTTTGTTAATATGGAAGAGTTTGGACTTTTATGGGGAATGCTGGTCAAGCTTGTGCTGATGGTCGTCGGGTCAGCGAGTCAAGTTGATAAGTCTTGCCAATGTGAATGTGATCATGCATGCACACATGATTATCCATGTGAAAGCATGCTCACTTTTTACCACTCTAGTAATTGAACGTGAGTTATTATGATTATGCGTGACTAAATTAGAAGTTTCTCAAGCTAATTGACATTTTGATCAAGTTTCGGTCACAAGATGATAAATCATTGTGCTTGTATCTACACAAATGGTCTAAATATTTTGTGGCTGATCAAATCATAGGACATGTATATTAGTAAACATTCATTTGGTCATGAACAGTGTTTGAACTTGAAATTTTTTCCAATAGTTTGAATCGTGTGTAAGTAATCTGTTGTAATGTTATTACAGCTATTCTTGAAAAAAGAAGCTCATCGAGATATGTAGCCACATCTATAGATTTAGATTCATTGAATTCTTTTCGGTATTTGTGGAAT
Source organism: Zanthoxylum bungeanum (assembly GCA_019454045.1). NCBI lineage: Eukaryota > Viridiplantae > Streptophyta > Magnoliopsida > Sapindales > Rutaceae > Zanthoxylum > Zanthoxylum bungeanum. The sequence continues at coordinate 113,407 of SKCR01041499.1, forward strand.
GAAAATGCCTCATGCCTATCAGATCACGTTATTAGCTGACTGTGTGGTTAATATTTTAGTAGTAGTGCCCCACTATCATTACTTTTTTGCACAAATTTTGGCCAGTCTTTCTGTCACCCACATTAAGAAAATTCTTTATTGGAAAAATTTAGCTTTACCAGAATTAAACCTTGCTATGAGGCTTCTTTTCTGCTTTTGCAGAAATTTTGTGGAAATCCTTATTTTATGGGGATATATATCACTGATTTGACCCAATCATTGTAGTATGTTTCTCCATTTCATGTATATAGTTTTTTAAACATCCCGTGCAATATCACTTTTGTTCAAACTTCTTATTTGAGGAAGCAAAAAAGATAATAAATTGTGTAACTTGCACTATGCA